>JAGPOW010003648.1:125572988-125604684 GCA_030014935.1 Caiman crocodilus | reverse complement strand
ACTTGGCTGGGGTCCTGTGACCCTGGCACTTGTTCCTGCCATTGGCGGGGGGTCAGACTAGATGGCCTGCTCTAGGCCCCTTCTGACTCTAGATACTATACTATGAAACTAGTTTCTGATCACTTAAACTGGTTTATGTGTAACTTCTGTCCCTAGTCCAGTGGCAAGTCAGAGCAGTATAGGTAAGAAACAGTATTAATCCTTAATCTGAAGCTGCTCACAGCACATTCTAACTTTAACACCACTTAACTTTCCACAGATATAGTATGATCTGACTGTAATGTATAACTTCACCCAGAGGCACATAACTGCACATAGGATCAGTGTACTGGTGCCATTATCACCCAAATGTTTTTGTTATCATCTCAACTGGTCTCCCATATACACTGAGAGAAGTGGCAAAACAGTGGAATCCCATACAAGAGAAGCAAAAGCTAGGTGGGTAATGCCCGATACAATTCTCTCAGAGCTATTTAAGAAGCAGGAATGGTGTCATTCTCAGGTGGGCTACCCTTGCAAGGGCCTGCAGTCAAATCAACAAAAAGCACTGGTTAGTGGGACTAAAAGTTTCTGATGGATCTAAAAATCAGCTAGTTGACTTGTCCATTTTCAGGATGTGACCATCCAGCAGTAAAACCAGCACTCTGCTCTGCACGAGCCAAAATCTAGGTCAAGAGTACAGACACAATTGAAGCAATCTCACTCCAGACATAGCCTAATCTGTCTTGGATCTAACATTTTCAATTTCATCCAGAAATAAAAGAAGGGAGAGGAGAACGAAAGACTGGATAAAACAGAAAGATAACTAGCAAGATCTTCAATATCAAGAGATACTTTACTGAGTAAATGCCTAATGAGTTCTTATTTGGAAGAAGCTGGATCCCTGCCCTCAATTGACATGGCATTAACATTCTCCTGCAACATTATTATTCAGGGCAAAAAGTTGCCAAGTTTCTTTGCATCTCTTTGATAACTTTAATCAGCAATCATCACACTGCTGCAGTTCAGCAAAAATTAAGCCAAAAAACTGCCAACGAGCCCAATGTAATATTTATGTTGCTCAAAGTTATGTTTTGTTTAATATTCCATTCCTATCAGTAACAATGGGCCTATGTGTTATTGTGTACTGTATTATGTTGAACACTTGGCTCTACCAGAGAAATGAAACATTTCAAGTTTATCCAGGATAATATAGCCAAATCCTCATCTGAACTTGATCTAAGGGAGCATCTGCACTGACCTGGCTGAAATATGGCAGATACCAGTGACAGACAAGAAAAGTATCAGGAGAATCAGGAAGGGAGGGAATAGAGAACTCTACTGCCCCTGTAAAATTAATGGCAATAAAAGGTTTTACAATGCAAAGAAAAGAAAGGAAACAAAGGACATTGTAATAATTTAGAGATCCCAATGAATTTCAATAAAATTAATCCTGATAGTAAAGAGTCAATCGCTGCATTCTGGTTTAGCTCATAACCAGTTCAGCTGACTCACTGGCTGCCATGAACAGAGTACTTTGTGTTCAACATAAATACATGCTGCTCTAAATAAAGTGTAATCACAAGAATATCATGTTTAATATTTAATACCATACGTATATGATGGGCAAGGTAGAGAGAGTAACAATGGCTTCTCCAAACTCTGTCCTTCAACAATCTTGTATATAGGACACATTTATCTTAGCCGTATAGATATGCTGAGCCTGCTTCTTTGAGCACTCTGTTCTTATTTAATTCTGTGTAAATGGTAAATGCAGAAGACAAGGTAGAGTTGTACCTTAAAGACTAACTAAATCAAAGCTGTATAAGCTTTTGTAAGCAACAGCTTACTTCATTTGATGTAAATGACCACGCAGAATACAAAATAATAGAACAATACAAAACAATAGAAAAAGCAGGGTCTCTCCTGCAATAAACTATTTTAAGTTATTTGAGTTAGTACATAGATCTTTGGATTTAAGGAATGGTCACAATGAGAAGAATTTAGAGAACTTTCTTTTTCAGAAATCAACCATGTTTTTTCTGATAAACTTCTCGTGAAAAGGAATCTTTTCCCTAGAGTATCACAGATGGGTCATTTTACTGAACAAATTCTGTATTTAGAAACTTGTGCAGCATGTAGAGGTTTCTGTTCCAGAGAGTAAATAATTCTCCAATAGTACTGCTTTCAACGGGTCTGGGCACTAGTCAGCTAAAAAATATCAGGAGCAATCAATGTAATGTGATGCCATTAGCCAGACACCTACAGACTAACTCAATTGAACCAGACACCAGGACTATATCCACTGTACATGCTCTTTTCCTGCACTCCAAGTAACTGATCGATAAAGCTACCTGAAAGCAAGTGCTAAAACGGTAGCTCCCAAATAAAAGCCATGTACAAATACAGCAGCTTTAAATAATTTTAGAACAATCAGGAACTTATAAGGGCTTGTCTTGGAAATCCAGTGACAAAGATGTAGGTCAGGCCAGTTCTAAGTGCAAACCATGGTTCAGCAAGGAACAATAAGCATTCTTTGATTCTCATGGAGATAGTGGGCACGTCTACACATGCAAATGCTGCTCCATCTGTTTACTCGACAGTAATTTTCTGTGGAGTAAACCCACCCAGGGCAGGCATCTACACATGCAGGCATCTGGGAGGCCAGAGAAGGCTGCTCCAACTCTGCTCTGTCCCCTGCAGCAGCTAGGGGGTGCTTCTGCTTCCCTCTGGGTGGTAGCCCAGGGGCTGGCAGGGAGCACGGGGCCTGGAGACAAGTGTTTCCTGGCGAGGGCTGGGAGAATGCTCCCTGCCCCCCTGCTGCCAGGGGGCTCCAGTGACGGAGCTCAGGCTAGGACAATGTCCCCCTGCCCTGGCAGCAGGGAGCTCCTGGCCTCAGCTCCCCGAATGGGGACAGGGAATGAGCCATGGGGGAGGGGCAGGTCCCAGTCCCTCCCCGTAACCACCAGTGGTGCAGTTCGCAGTGAGTCCCTGGCCGGATGGGGATTCACTGCTCAGCTGGCAGTAGACAGGAGCTATCCCACTGGTGGGGCAACTATCACTGAGCTCCTAGCTGGGTGCTCACTGCTAACTGCCCCACTGGCAGATCAACAGCAGAGGAGACAGGGTGACTGCAGATTGACGTCTACACTGTTTCCTCTCTCTCCAGGATTTCCAACAGTAGAATTTCTCTGAAATTTCTACCAGTAAAAATGAACATCTCTTCCTAAAGATGGTTACCTACATAAAGTAAGTTTTCTAATGTTCATTTTGTTCAGCTATGATAAACTCTTTGTATAGCTGTTAGATAAACATGATGGTTTAAGACAACCTCATTTTATTCTGGGTAGTATCTTACTGAATGTCATCAGAACTTCAGTATGTTATATGGATAGACAAATGCATTAAAAATGGTTAAAAGGGTTATCATGGTAGCTTCCAGTTATCATGGGACAGGAGTGGATGTAGGTAAGAGTTATCACAAAGCAACTGATGCACAGTAAATCTAGAGTTAATTAGTTATAATTTATTCATTGGTCTATACCCTAGGTATGCTTCTCTGACCTGTGATGTTTATCAGTTTACTTAATTGAAGGCCATTATAACACATTTTCCGAAAATCAAAAAGATCAGGCTTGCCACTTTTTTTTTTCTTCAGTGGAACTTGCCTGCATGGGTCTCACAGCCCCTGAGCTGTGCGGGGCCCATCAAGCCCTAAGCACATCGGCTTTCAGTGCCCTGTGCACTGCTGCACTTTATTAGGTAGCAAACTAAAACAACTTGGAGGTATTTTATCTTGCTATGTACCAAAGTCATTTAAAGCATAATACACTGCCAAGCGTCCAAACAGCAACACCATTAAAACGGAATACACCACCGAACATGTAAACAGCAATGCCATTAAAGTGGCACAAAAGGGCATTTAAGTTGCTTTACAAGCCAATTTTGTGGTGTGTACGAAGGCCTATATATATTTCCCCACATATACATGAATGCAAAAGATTCAAATAATTTCTTGTTAAACTTCATTTTCTTTCCTGCTTCGTATCCAAGCAGCACTTTCACTTCCTTGAATAAAATCCATCCCGTACGCCAATAAAACCCTTAAATTTGTTCCCATCTTTTTTTACAACACTTTACTACATCACCTAATTATAAAGAACATATTATTGAGACTTGAGTTCTCAGAATTGAAAATAGATGAATGAAAACAATCAACAATTAAGTACTTGTCTATAATGACAAACAGAGAAATGCATTTTTAAGCTAATCTTAGATCATTTAAAAAAATCCACTATGTAAAATGAGAATATACCAGCATTTTAGGAAGTTAGAGTTACTCAGCTGTAGCTGAATTCTTATAAAAGTCATCATCTTCAGTGCCACCTCCTGCTCATTTTTTCCAAGCTTTCTAAATTACTTCTTTTTCATTTGGGAACTATTATTTCTCTGGAAGCCTAGGCATTATGTCAATGTTTAAAAAATAGTTTTGTTAATTTAAAACAAACAGTTTTCTGAGTGGGTAAGAACCAGGGATTGCAGTTTTGCATTTTGATTAACTAAAACCCTTCAGTTACAGCATGCTTGTGTAGAGGTGTTAGGGAAGGAAAGAATGTAAATTATGTATACTGGAGGATATTCAGAGGTAACTCCAATGGAAACTATGGCAATGTTAAGTATTGTTTCGTAGCCTCACTCATGAAGATTAGATTGTTACTGAACAGTAATCCACACAAGATCAAATCTGAGCCTGTGCAGTAGGCTCAACTCTGGTTTGGCAGGTACATGGCTCGGTATATGCACACCTGGAGAACTTTAGTCACAAAATGGTAGCCAAACAAAAACCTATAGTGAGTGGCTGTCAGAGGAGGAGGGCCATCACGTGTTTTAGCCCAATAGCTGAGTGGTTAAGGCACTCATCCAACAAGCAGGTGACCCAGATTCTTGCTAGGCAGCAACTTCCTTGTTATTCTCCATCTGATTTACCCAATGACTATTAAGTTAACGGTACAGTGGTGCAGTTTGGAGAAGACACTGGGCTACCTGGTAGTAAATGCACTGTGTCTGTAAGTTGAAGACCTGGAGGTTCACATTTTCTCTGAGCGACAGAGGCCTAGAACTTGGACCACTTGCTTCCTGGACTTATGTGAATACACTGCACAGAGTAGGAAAATAAACTATGCATAACTGCCATGCCTGAGGTAACTGTTATTTGAGCATGCAGAATGAAACAGGATTTTGCCATAACTTACTTACCTTTTGTTTGGAAAACTGCTGTGAACAGAATTGATTCTGCACAGGTGAAAAAGAGGAATGTGCAAAACTAGCTTCAATCTTAACTATGAAGAGAACAGTGCCTCTCTAATTGTTACAGTGGTATTCTGGGGCATTAGCCAGCCTCTTCTATTAATGTTAATGAGCAGCAGTTGCATGCCTCATTCTCTGTGTGCTTTAGGGAAAATTTACTAGAATAGATTTATTCTTCTGCAAGGTTTTGGAGCTTGGTTAAGGTCTGCCTGGTCAAATTGGCTGAGCAGCATCTGCACTGTATCTGAGTCTAGCTTCCAGCAGCCTGATTTTTTAAAGAAACTGTGAGCTGGCAATTTGTTTTATCTGCAAGTGTTCAGCACCTCTGGAAAGGTGACTACAGGTATCCAAGAACTCAGACAGAAAGCTATACGTCTAAAGTCTAATGAGGATAAAGCTGCATACTCATTTAGTAAAAATATACAGGGTGCTTCTACATGAGATGCTTACTGCAGAGCAGATTAATTAGCTCCACAGTAAGTGCCTTGCATCTACATGTGAGGCCCTGTTAGGCTGGAGTAAACTAACAAACTACACAGCAAGACAGTATTTGTAAATATAAGTACTATCCTGCTGTGGAGTTTTTACTCTGCAGCAGCGCATGTATAGATGCTGATGCAGCTGACTAGGGCATGAGGGTGCTTCAGCGTGGGACTGCTTGTCAGCTAGTCCTGGACTGGAGCACCCTTGTACCCCGGCCTGCCCCTCCACAGCACATTAAGCCAGGTTAGAGAAGCTCTGGGCTGGCAGGCTGACCCCCTGGGCCCCATGTCAGCCAGGGTTGCTCTCACCCAGCTCAACATGCTGCGGGTCCAAGAGCACACGTGGCACCCAGATGTAACAAACTTTGGTGCAATAAGTGTTGGAGTTTATTGTTCTGCACTAATATGTACATGTAGACATGCCCACTGTGGGCCATTTCTCCAAAGGCATTTTTAATGACAGATATTCTACTACAACACAAGAATCACTATCAACTTCTTTGCTAAAGCTGATTCAAGCAGGTGAAATGAGAATGAACTAGTCCCCACTAAAAGGTTTATTGCAGATTTAAATTTGAGTGTAGAAAGCACATATGCATAACCAAAATGACTCAGCAGTAAGATAAATCCTCCTCCAGACAGCAAGGGAGAGACAGGTTCATTTTTGTAAATGTAGATTTTTCCTCATTATATTGATTCTTGAACTGGGCTTAGTGAACAAATGCAGCAGAGACTTTCTAATTCTGCTTTGGCTTAACAACATCTAGCTGGAGGAAGGAGGTATCACTTCTGGTTACAAAGCAACTCCTTTCCTCCTGGGGATCAAATTGTTCAAAAATAAAGCTGCCCATGTTAGAAGATGTAGATTTCATTGACTTGAAGCAGAACAGACTGAGATATTTGGAAAGCAAATTATTGTAAGGGAAGGTTCCCTGACCAGAAAAAAAGGGTGTCTTCAGAGTGTACTGTTTAGCTATTTTGTGCTGGTGCAGTGGCCCAATGACGGAGATTACAAAGTTGCACGCATCAGTACTGTCTTGAGGTGCTAAAGTGAGACTTAAGCATGTGCAAAAGCAATTAAATGCTTGCCTCTTTCCCACCTTACATGTGCTTATCATAGGCAAACAAAAAAAAAGACTCATCTCAGAAGACTCTGGATATGTTTGATGTTTGCGTACTGTACAGCAGTAGGCACAGAGCCAGAAGTACTGGGTCTATATTTGCTTGTAATTGCCTTACTATCTGGTCTTAGAGAGATTATTTCACCCCTCAGTGCCTCAGTTTCCCTATCAGTTCTAATTTTGTAAAAAGTCCATGGATTCATTGGACAAAGGGTTGTAAATTAAAAACCCACGTGAAAAACACCACAGTGGTATAAACACTGTTTAGACTAAAAACGAAGATAAATTAATCTTGATGACTGCTTTTTTGGGTATAGTCTCTCCATATGTTGCTTTATATGGTTTGTTAAATAATACAACTAGCTAATAGAGCTACTCCGACAGACCAGGGAAGTCATTATTGCAGAATCTGCAATAGCAGCTTTTTTCATGTCCTGTTATTAACCAACAGTCAGTACCAAGTAGCTCCCTTGTGGGAGAGCCTAAAATGATAGTGTTTCCCTTCAATGCCAATTAACCTTTGCCTTGGTTAGAAACTTCATGCTGAGCATTAAAGGGAAGAAGAAGTTTTGTAACACAATAGGCTAAAAGAAAAAAACTGGAGGCAGAGGGTCTATTGCTTTTCCATATGTTGTTAGAACAACATGTGCTAATTTGAACATAATTTTCAGTCACTGTCCCTTCTCCCCCGCCATGTTTCTGTACTGCTGAGAGGATGGAGCAAGGAGATTTTCAGTTGTACTAATGGAAAGGAAAAGACCATCTAAGCTGCAGTGTCCTATTTTCTCAATTTCCTCCACAACATCCTCCAAAACTGTTAGCTTCTGTCAGGGAGAGTCAATTAAGAGCTGTTTCACATGAATACACTTCAGCTCTAAATCTATTCTCATGAGAAAAATCAGCCTCAGCAACCTGGGCCTCTATCATATTTTCATGGTGAAGTCTACAAGCACAGGATTAGCTATTAGTGTCTGAAATTCTGAACAAGGAAACCAAACCAACCACCAGAGTACCCTTGCAATTCTCACATTAATGGAAAGAAATCAAACTTTCAAGCAAAATGAAACCGTGTTTTTATACACCGCACCTATTATTAGCCAAATCACTGTTAAGTTGTGCTCCTATTATTGTAATGAAGTGCAAAATCATTGCTTTTCTTAATTCTTGCTGAGTGCTTACCATGCCTGGAGCTCAGCATTTCAGTATCAATCATTTCCTGAAAGCTGGACAGGAGGATTGAAGTTATACAATAGCTAAATCTCAGGGGACCTCTCCATTAATCATTGAAACATATCTCAGCTCTGCCATCACAGTAGAGTAAAATTAGCATATGTAATGCATTAGAGATATTTATTAGTCCTTCAATACAAACAGGCTTTTACTCTGGGCACCATAAGTTACTGGAAGCCTGTATTACTTACTGTTGTGTCTCAATCCATCAAACTGTTTCATCTTTGCCTCTCGTGAGACGTACGGTAAATGAGGAAAGTCTGGCTATCTTTGGTCTAGGACTATAACTACTAAAATAATTTTTCCCTCCTTTTTCAGCTATTTATGGCTATATCTGTATTAATATGATAAATACATATATATAACTGATGCCTAGGACTGAGTCTGTTATAATATCGTAGGCCATCTGGGTTTTGAAGTGCAGGTTTCCCTCATTTTATGCGGTATGTGTGTTCCTGGAAAACTGAGCATAAATTGAATTCGCATAAAAGAAACCCAATTTATAAGGTAACAAATAGGGATGCGTTCCCACGGTGGTGAGGTAGGGAGGGAGTGAGGCCGGGGCTAGGGAAGAGTTGAAAGGATGGATGTGGCACAGCCCAGCAGCTACAAGCAGGTGGTGTCAACTGCTCCTGGGGCTGCAGCAGGGAGCAAACTGTCAGTGGGTGCAGGGCAGGGGAGCACGGCTCTTGCTGCTATGTGTACCGCAGGAGGGCTGCAGGCTGAGGGGCTGTGCCAACCTCTTCCCATGGGCACGTGCCCCTGGATTTGTGGGCAGGATGAGAGCAAGCTGCCACTGCAGGCTGGGGCTGGTGGTGGGACCAGGCTCTTCCCGGCGCTTGGGGCAGGCAGCAGCCTGCTTTCATCCTGTGTGCAGATCCAGGGACACGTGCCCCCCAGGAAGAGCCCCGCGCAGCCCCCCAGCCCACAGCCCTCCCAGGGTGCACAGAGCAGCAAGAGCCGAGCCCCCCGCTCCACTCCCACTGACAGTTCCCGCCGCAGCTGGAGTTGGCTGTTCTCAGGGTCGCTGCAGCAGGGGCAGGGTAAGCGAGGACAAGTTGCACCGTGCCCTGTGACCCCTGGGGCTCTGCTTGCCCCCACTCACCCCAGCCTCTGCTGCAGTGGCTGTAGGAGGAGCTGACATCAGCTTCCTGCACCATGGCGTGGTACAGCCCAGGGGCTGGGGTGAGTAGGGACAAGTGGAGCCCTGGGGGGTTCAGGGCGTGGCGCAGCCCAGCTGCAGGCAGCTGGCATTGGCTGCTCCTAGAGCAGTTGCAGCAGGGGCTGGGGAGAGTGGGGCCCTGGCCTCACAGCCCTTTCCCCTCCCCTCACAGACTTACCTGCTTGGGGGAGGGAAGAGTGTGCCTATGCCGATCGCATGTGTGAATTTAACTCACATGTGACGAATTTGGGTATAAAAAAGGTCATTGCATAAGAGCAAATACATATATACAGAACCCGCATAAAGCGAGGGAAAACTGTACATAAAGGCAGAAAAACATGGAAGTTGGTTTCTGTTTATTATATGAGTGAAGATGGATTTAATTTCCTTTGGAGTATGATTCTGTTCCGTACTGTCAGTAGTGTGTACTCAAGGCCAGCGAAGGTACAGTAGGCAATATGGCAATGATTAATGCACTTTTGAAAAAGAAAAAGGACACATATAGGTAATGAAAAAAACCAGAAAAGAGTTCTCTTATATCACCAGGGTCTGCAGGTATGAGATACGGAAAGTCAAAGCAGGCATGGAGATTAAGCTGGCATCTGAAATTAAGGACAACAAAAAGTCCTTCTACAGGTACATGGGGTGGAAAAAAAAAATAAAAAATTGAGCTTCACGGTGGGACCCCTACTGAATATGGAGAGGCAGCTCACAGTAGATCCCCATGAAAAGGCAGAGCTCCTAAATGGTTACTTTACATCAATATTCCAGAAAGCTAACAGGAGCTGTGCACCTGTCTAGAGGCCTAGGGAATATGGGGTTGTCAACAGACAACATGAAATCAGCCCTGACTAGGTGAGGGTCCTCTTAGAGCAACTGGGAATTTTCAAGTCCGCTGGGTCAGACGACCAACATCCAAGAGTCCTAAAAGAACTGCTTGAACTCATAGCAGGGCCTATGGCAAAGGTATTTGTAAAGTCGTGGAGCTTGGGAGTGATCCCGGATGACTGGAAGAGTGCTAATGTAATACCCCTCTTTAAGAAAAGGAGGAGGGATGACCCTGCAAACTATAGACCAGTCAGTCTGATTTTGGTCCTAAGGAAAACTTTTGAAAAAATCGTTAAGGAGGCCATCAATCACAAACTTGTAACTGACAGGGTATTAAGAAACAACCAGCATGGCTTTGTGGAGGGTAGATCATGCCTGACAAATCTGGTGTCCTTTTATGACCAGGTAACTAACCAGCTGGACAAGGGACATGTGGTAGACATCATTTACCTAGACTTCAGTAAGGTCTTTGACTCTGTCTCCCATGAAATTCTCTCAACTAAATGGGAGGGTACTGGCTTACACCAGCCTACGATGAAGTGGGTGGATAACTGGCTTAGAGGCTGGTCCCAGAGAGTTGTGATCAATGGGATGGCCTCATCCAAGAGGACTGCCTCCGGTGGTGTCCTACAGGGACTGGTGCTTCGACCCATGCTTTTTAATATATTTATTAAAGACTTGGATGAAGGGGTGGAATACTCTATGATTAAGTTTTCCAACAAGCTGTGGGGAAATGTGGGCACACCAGAGGATAGGGTAAAGATCCAGGAGGACCTAGATAGACTGATTCTATGGGCTGATCAGAATCAGATGAGATTCAAAAGGGAAAAGTGCCGGGTCCTTCAACTGGGTCGGAAGAACCTTCACCATAACTATAGAATAGGTGGCAGCCCACTGGCTGACACAGCACTTGAACATGACCTGGAGGTCACAATCAACCAGAAGATGAATATGAGCCAACAGTGCGATGAAGTCGCCAGCAAGGCGAATAGAATGCTGGCGTGCATCAGCCCATGTTTTACCAACAGATCCAAGGAGGTGCTTCTCCCTCTCTACTCAGTGTTGATGAGGCTGAAGTTGGAGTACTGTGCCCAGTTTTGGGCCCATCACTTCAAGAAGGATGCAGATAAGCTTGAGAGGGTGCAGAGAAGGGCCACCCGCATGATCAGGGGCCTGGAGGATAGGCTAGGTGAGAAGAGACTCCGGGAACTAGGCTTGTTCAGTTCGAGTAAGAGGAGACTGAAAGGTGATTTGATAGCCACCTACAAGTATGTTGGGGGGAGCATCAAGATCTGGAGGAGCAACTCTTTAGGAAGGCATCCCTTGGGAGGATAAGGACCAATGGATGCAAATGAACAGAGGGAAGATTTAGACTGGACATAAGGATGAACATCTTTTCTGTAAGGGTAACTAGAACCTGGAACACATTCCCAGCAGCAGTGGTACAGTCACCATCCTTGGGGGTGTTCAAGAGGAGGCTGCATAAGCAGCATGTTGAACTAGTTTGAACGCATTAACCTCCTACCTGTGGCAGGGGACCGGACTTGATGATCTTCCAGGTCCCTTCCAGTCCATTGATTCTATGATTTTATATACATCCAAAGTTCCAGGTTATGTTAGTTGTGAAGGCTGTCAAAGATGTTCGTGCTGTGCTTAGGGCTCATTAAACTGCATGAAACCAGATCCTCAACACATTTTTTTCAAATGTTTTGTTAACTACTCAGTGAGTCAAGACTGATCCATGATTTCATGCTAGAACCATATGAAATTCATAAGCATGGTTTCAGAGCAGGCCTGTCCAACTTAGAGGCTGGGGCTGCTGCACACCCCACAGGCCTCACCATGTGGGCCACAGGCCCCTCAGGCATTCCCCCACTGTCCTGTGCACATGGGCATGTCCTACCCTCTTGTTGTACTGGGTAGATGGTTGCTTCCCTTCTCCCCAATCCCTCACTGCACCAGGCATGTTGTCACTTCCCCTGCTGCACCATGCACATGGACACAGAGAAACAAGTATCCCAGCCTCACCATCAACTCCCTTGGCACGAGCTTCTCTGTTGCCCTGCACCATGCCAGCAACCTATCCTATGGGCTTCTTCGGCACCAGTGGCTGTGCAACAGTGCTCTGCCCCACATCCAGGCCAGGTGGGAGCTTGGGGGCTGCAGACTAACTTCTTGTGGGCCACATAGCCCATAGGCAGCCCTGGTTTTAGAGCAAAGCTAGGTGAAACATAGCAAGCCTGAACTCAAAGGTAAATTCAGAGAGCACAAACCCATGTGGACCAAAACCAAGAAGATGGGTAACTGAAGTGCTTATATTTACAAAGCTGTACAAATAATCTTCATTACTACTACAGGTATACAATGTCACAACTTAACCTTCTACAGGTTAATTTTGTTTGGGGCAAAAAAAGAAAGAGACTACTTTTTTCTGAGTTACTTTCTTGCAAGTTTTCTGGTACTACTAATCATCAACAGTAAGTATTAAAATTTTTTCTTAAGGCTGTAGGTTTTGCCCACCAGAGAAGGGGGCAGTGATGATTCTGCAAGCTTAATGACTAGTAACTTGGAGGGTCATCTTTTATCTGATGAAACTGCGTACAACTGTTCAGACTGACCATGGTCAGAAAGAAGCTGGACTGTCACGCACAGCGGCCACTGCTGCTAGCCACCACCCTGTGCTGCAGTTGCTCTACATGTGACAGCCACTCACCGCAGCCCCGCTTTGCATGTGGCTGAAAAACCACCGACCTCAAGTAATTGGCATTTTTAGATACCCGGCACCCCTCATTACCCACTCGTTCGTGATGGATAACAGGGATTTTATTGTATTGTGTAATCCAAGCTGGGAAGCGCACTGCACGGTGAGAGATACCTGCTGATGCTTGGGAAGGATATTATGTTTAAATTAACTAACAATGATTGATTTAAAGGTAACTGCATTCATCTCGAAGATGCTTTACAAAGGTTCGGTGACAAAGTGCTGCATAGAATCTACTAAAGCAGATGTGATATTTCTCTGAAAGCAGCTCTGTTTTTTTTTTTCTAAAGACTATCTATCATTACAAAAACCCTTCCAAACCTGGGGCAGCAAATATATTTTTCACTTTGGCCAAGCTAACAGCAATTACTTGCTTTAATGAAGTGAATAGCTGTCACCTTGCATAACTTTCAGCTTCAGCAGACACTATCCCTTTTCCTAGTATTGACTGCTAGTAAGTCAAGGAGATGGATTGCAGTGGTTTAGAATACGAATAACTGTTTCCTAGTATCTATATCCTTGTTTCAAGGAATGGACTAGAAAAATTGAGACTGCCCCTGTTGGGACGGGCTGCTAAAATTACAGTGAGAATACTTGCATCCAATCTGGAGTTGAAATATGGAACTGTTTTAATAAGGTTTTAGAATTCTTACGTGACTGGTTTATATGGAATATACATCTGGGAGAAATTAAAGTTAGCTTCACAATAGCTATGCCAGAAACACAATTAATAATTTGCCTTATTATGTCAGTGTACATGAAACACATTCACACTTCAAAAATGCAGTGCAGTCATATTTTGCATCTCATTCTGGTTCCAAAATGAATGGGAGTTGCATGAATAAAGTGATTCTAGAAGTTGGCCCAATACATACAGACATGTCTGCTGTTTCACTTTCATCTTCCTGTCATCTATGTCAAATAGATGCTATGCTTTTGTAGAAGACAGTAAAAAAGCCTTCCCTTTGGACTGTATACTCCTTATTTATATGCAAACCCATGGATCAAAAGGATTAAGATGAGACAGTGGAATGCTTCAGAGATTTTAACAAATTCATAATGTCTTTCTTACTTACCTAGGGTCACAAAGAAACTTGGTTTTTTCTCCTTCCTCTCTCCAGATAAGCCACTCTCGAAAAGAGGGATGAACAAACATTCGTGTCATATCTCTCCGCTTGATAAGAAACATGGAAAGATTCTCCATCCTCTGCTGAAAGTCATCCCATTCCAGAGTACCCTCAATGTTACCTGCATTAATAGCCTGAAAAATATGCTCATCTGTTAATGGATGCAGAGATGCCACTGCCACATTCAAGAGAGGCATAACCCGATCAAAGGAAGACTGTGTCGGGAACTTCATATTGCACTGCAACAGGTAAACTTCTGAAAGAGAGACTGGGACTACTTTATAGCTGGAGCTTTTTAGTACCAGGTAGCCCTTCTCTATGAGATCAAAAGTGAGTTTTAAGTATAGATAGGACCCTTGACTCAAGGTCTTGAGATGAGAACTGAGTTTGCCAAATGTAGTGTTGTCCATTTTGCCATTAAGGGAGATGTTGTTCTGGATCTCAGAGCTGCTGTGTATTCGATGAAGGATATATGCTTGTAGGTCTTGGTCTATGGCTTCATTCTCTTCCAATCTATCCAGAAATATTCTATGGAAGGGCAACAATTTTATTATCTCCTAAAAAAAGAAAAGAAAAAGCAATTATTCATGTTAGAAGTGCTTATTATTAACAAAAATAAACATCTGTATTAGAGCAGCACATACTGATTCCAATCAATGCCCTCTCTGTTAGGTGCTGAGCAAGCACTTGTGATGACAGTTTGTGACCCAAAGACCTTATGAACTTAGATGAATATCTAAAAATTTTTGTAAACCTGAAACCATTTTTTCCTAATATATTTTCCTAGAAAAGGGGCTGGAGGGCAATGCTTTTAAATCCCAGCACACAGGGCAACGCTTTTAAAACCCAGAACCACCCCAGCTACTCTCACACATACCATCAGTTCTCTGTGCTGTCATATAAAATGCTGACAGATTAGGGAATGACGCGTGGGCAGTCAAAGCTGATAGAGTCCAACACTGTAGGACTTTTGTTGAAACAGTTGAGTATATCTCAAGGAGTGCTGACTCTAGCAATCTTCAGTATCGTGCAGCAGCTAATTAATAGGGAGGTATATTGAAATCTTAGCACAGCTAATAACAGAGATTTACTACTGTACAGTAAAGACCATAGTTAAATACTCTATATGCTGTTGATCTGTTCAGAGTCAGCAGTAGGTTCAATCTTTTCTCAGCTGAAAGGATGTTTCTGAAAGAGCATGTAGTGCAGAACTCTGTGTCTACTATGCGTCACAGGGACAATGCAGGCAGGATTCACTGATCTTGTAAGTTCACTTTATGCTGCATAAGCAGTATAAAATGAATTTAACCCTGCCAGAGGTTTTCCATAGAGAAGTCTCTATGCAAAGAACCCTCAATTACCACAAAGTTGAAAGAGGTGATTCTGCTCAAACTGAGGAGAATCAGGAAGCTGCATTAGCCAGCTTCCCAAAAAGCATAATTTAAGCATGATAAAGAATCAATCATATAATTTAAAAAAAAATGTAGGGCTCCAAAAGCCCCGACCAATTAAATGGCAGGCAGGTTAAATGCTAGGATTACAATATAAAATTCTCACTGAAACAAACATGACAATCCTTTTCCAAAATATAATGTAAACAACCTTAAAACAAAGGGAAATAAAATCTGTAGTAAGAAGACTGTGCAACCTGCTATTTTAAAAAATAATCAGCCAAAAAGAACTGAAAGCCAATGCATGTCTGGATTTATGATAGTGGTGAACTACATCTCGGATGTGTCTAGAAGAATAATGGCTAAAACTGATTCATTGGTACTTCCTGCCCTTTTTCATTATGCTACTTTGCATAGGCTCTAAAAATGCAGGCATTTTTAACTCTTTAAAGACTAGTTATATATACTTTATGTATTTTCTTCTAGGCTTTCATGTAGTTATAAGGTCCAAAGATGCTAGTGTTGTAATGATTACCAATATAAACTGAATTTTCTGCACGAGCTAAGATGAAAACACAGACCAGTGTTATTTATATTATATCTAAAATCTCAGAACCAACCTAAAAATCAATCCTAGTAGAGCTAATTAATTTCTTGGACTCTGATTATGATTCTCTCAGTTTTAACAAATGTAACATATAAGCCCTGTCTGTCCAAGGAGGAATGTATGCATGAAATCCTGTCCACCAACTTCTCTCATTTGGGATAAGAGAAATCCAGTTTCCTAACAGCCTTGCCTCACAAACTTGTAACTGGTAATGCTCACTGACAGCAGGGAGCTCTTTGTCACATGAGCCTTCTTGCTGAAGTTAATAGAATGCCTTGCTGAATAAGGATTACTGGCATGAGTCAGTGGTAGAGGTTCACACAAAAGCCAATTTGAATCCAGTGCAGGCAGACAGGTGCAAAAGAATGATAAAATGTGATAACTTCACAAAACAATCAATAATCAAATCAATATGATACTAGTTAAGACCTTAGGAGTGAAAACCCATTTTGCAAAGATATTCAATGTTTATGTGTTTACCCAGAAACATAGTCTCAATGTACCTGTAGACTTGTCCTGACTGTTACTATTAACTTTAGCCAGGATGGAAATTTTCCAATCATTTTGCTCAGGAATGATACTATGGTGTCCCCATAATCTGGTTTGTGAAACTCTGCTTCATTTAAACCATCAATTAATATGATGAAATCTTCATCAGGGATCTTCCTCTCTGAGAGTGTAAGAAAAAGAAAAAATGTTTAGTTCAAAGGCTAGCAGCCTGGCTCCATGCTAATTAGTCACTATGTTGTTCTTATCTGAAGATAAAATAAAGTGAAAACAACAATATCTATGGATACACCGGCTGTACACAGTGGACAGGTGAATGGGACTCAGATAATAAACATTTAACTAACAACATGTATACAATTTTGATAGTACTTTGCCAAAATTGAGCTGGCGGGGGAGGTAATTTTTAAACAGGCATAGCCATTTTATCTAAGACCTGAAGGCAAGATCTTTCAGTAAATTTTGACATGAATATTAACAGAACTTTATACTTCATGTTAAACTTCAGCAACACTTTGATGAAAACCTGTTTCAACATTTACAATAGCTAGATGCATGTATTACATATGTGTATATATACACAAAAGTGAGAGTTCCTAGCACCTGCCCCTAATTCACATTGTAATTGTAGTAATAGGAAGGATTAAATCCCTTCTCATAGGCTGACTTGATGACACCAACAGGAAGTTATCAGCCATCTTTGGGTGTGATAGTTGTCACAATAAAGTCCTTTTGAGAGCAAGAAGTCTCCTTGCCTTTTCGTGATTTATGAGATAGCACAGTGATATATGTGGTGAAGGCACATATGAGCCTTTTAAACCAAATAATGCTCATCTGGGTTAGATTTTAAAACAGGTGTAAATCTGATTCATAGATGTCTGAGCACAAGTTGATTATCATGTGTAGGAACTTAGTCACACAAACTTTCAAAATATTGCTCTCTGTTCAGTAGAAATTGTCCCAAATGAGCCTGAATCTTAAGACTAATGAACTGGGAAAGTCTGATTTGAATTCTACCGCCCAGACCATAATACATGTACTAATCACTGAATGTAGACATTTGAAAACAGTATCATGGGGGAGTTTCATGCTGTTGATGACAGAAATACAAAGACTGATGCTTTAAGGCAACGAAGATAACATTTCTGGAAACAGATATTAAAGTCTGAACTTCAACTTTAGCAATAAAGTTTTAGAACCCAATGATATCACAAATGCTGTAGCTTGTTAATATAAAAGAAGGAATTTCAGTGCAAGTTGCTTCTCTACCACAAACCAAAGTGACATAAATAGGGATCTACCAAACTCAAGGAGGCGGCCAGCCCAGTTTGCAGGCAGATCCCAGGACCAGCTGCCTTTTTCATGGGCTGAGTGTGACAGGCCCCCCCCCATGCTTGTGCTTGGCCAAGGGGCCCCAGCAGTCTGACCCCGCCCTACAGATTGCCAGATGGCCTGAAACCATAGCTTAATTGCTTAATAATGTTTCTTTTAATGGCTTCTGCAGGTTTAATCTCATGATTAAGCCTGTGGAAGCCATTCATTGATGCATTACTAAGCAATATAACCATTTAATTAAACTCTAAATTGAAATAACTTATGAAATTAACGCTATACATGACATGAATTGTAACTAATACCGTTACTATACACTTTATTGACTAATACCACCTATATAGACTCTATTAAAGGACATTGTAAAAAGGAGTTTACTGAACGCTAACCGTGAGACAGGCAATTCATGCTAGCTATTAAATACTGCATGCTGCATCCAGTGGCAGTTGCTCCACACATTCTCTGTCTCTGTGGGGTGAACATTTGTCTGTACACTGAGATGGCACACTCAGCATCCACTGAGTTTATTGAAATGATGAGACAGCATTTTGCCAGGGCACAGAGATGTGGAAACGAGTCACAGACAGAACACAGGCACATGCAAAGGCATCCGGCCTTTTACAAAGTTCACGTAAACAGCACATTCATTGTCATGCTCTTTCTACCATCCAGGGATTGATTTCAGTAGCTGAGGGTCACAACTCAGAATATACACCCAGTCAGGGTCCAAAATGTGAACAGAACTAAGGAAAGAGGTAGCCAGTTATCTGAACCATGATGGTAGTGACAAGTCATACCTGTAGTACTAGTTCAGTTTCACAGCTATTGCCTGGAACAGTTCTTGTCTCCGCTGGTTTTCATGAGGACAGCTTGATAGTTCTTGTGTTGCCATGTCTTCGACCCAGTTTATCAAAACCATCAGTTTGTTGTGTGCTGATGAATCACAGCCTACCAGCTGGCAGAATGATCACAGCCTACCAGCCTTCACACCACATTAAAAGCTCCATGAACCGGGTGGCATTTTCACCCACAAACATCACTTTATCTTGAGTTCTGCCTTGCCTTAAGAGATGGTGAAGCTTAAGCATGCACTGTGTGCTGGGTGTGATTTCTAGCTCCTCACTCACAAACTGTGGATAGTATTGCATATGCTTGGCATGGTAATGGACTACATCGAGCCATGAATTCCACCATGCGAGCAAAGGCTCTGATGGCAGCGACAAAGTGGCATGTGAGTCTCCATTTTGACTAGTGATGGACTTCTTGGACTGGATCTTATGGCCTTGTGGCCTGGACAGTGCTTGAAGGCTTTCTTGAAGGACACCAGGCAATCAAAATTGAGGAACTGTATGCAGATGTTACTAGGTACAGGATGTGTATGCTGCAGGAGGTATGAGCAACTCTGAGCAGCATTCTTGGGGCACATCAGAGAAAGCCTTGCACATATATATGGCATTGTTGCACAGGACTGCTGAGATCATATTACATTCTACCATAGCTGGCAATCACCTTCATTATGACTTGAGACATGACAGAAAAATTGACAGATGTGAGGTAGTCCGTCTCAGTTTGACACTTAGGCAGATCTTGGTCTGTCCACCTCCTCAGTAGAAATAAAATGTGAAGCACATAGTTATCTAGATGGCTGGTGGCTTCATCAGCCACAATGGAGAAGGATTCATCTTCTGCCAGTACAGGCTTTGTGGACTGTACACACAAAGCAATCACTGCAGGGAGATAGTTTTGGCAAAGCTTGGGAAATTGTCAGCACTCGGTACATTTTGGTTCAGGTAATCCCTTAACTTCAGGTGATCAAGGTTCTTCAGCAGGATGTTCACCACTGTGACAGCCTCCACGAAGGAAAATACCACCTTTTGCCTTGCTAAGCTGCTTTCCATGGTCCTTTTAAAGAGCAAGGACATGGTTGCCTGATTCCAGCTCTGAATTTCACCCTCTGCAACAGCCTTTTGCTTCGTGTGAACCTTGGACATTGCAGGCAGTACAGAACAATTTGCCTCTATCTGTGTGCAAGATCCCTGCAGGATACTGCCTTACATGGTCCAGCACTGAAACGTATTTGGCTGTCTAGGAGGATTTCTTCTCAGTGGTCCTGCTGAAGAATCCAACTCAGGCTGCCGCATGATGAACCAGCTTGCAGGTGGCCATTTTGAAAGCCAACACCAAAACCCTCTCATTTCCCTGACTGGCCCGGGACTGGCTCCTGGACTGATCCACATCACAGACTCAGACTCTAATTTGCTCCCTCCTGTCCTGATTGTCCCCATCCCCCTCTTGTTTCAGTCCTGAAGGACTTCCTGCCCTCTTCTCTGCTTGCAGTTAAGTTTGTTTCTTCCGTTGCAGCGAGCATACCAAAATTGCAAAGCCTGCCGTTTTTTGTGGAGCCTGCCATTTTTCACACTTCCTGTGAAAACTGTACAATCATGAATTCAGCAGGTCCCAAATTATAGAACCATAGGAACAGGCATCCCATGCAGTCACCCACTCAGTCTCAACCCATGCAGGACTGTTCCCTAATTCTTTTTATGTGAGACATCATATCTATGAATTATACAATTCTAAAACCACAAGCTGCATTGCCTGGGATTTTCAAAGGCTTCAGAAAAAGGCATCAACTTCTAGCAATTTCTAAGAAGTGAGCATCTAACTCTCTATTTGGCTTTGAAAATCTTCTCTTCAAGCTCATTTGCTCTGGGAGTGTTTTTAGAATCATAAACTGTCCCTGAGATGCAGTCACTAGGCCTGTGTGAAGTGGCTAGTATTCGCTTTGGATTTGGATTCAGCCAATTTAGGGGACAGTGATTAGATTCAGTGAGTCAAATCACTGTCCTGAATTGATTTGGCCGAATCTATTTCAGAGATTCAGTTGCTGCCATACCAGCTGAATCACACAGGCCCCATCCCCTGCCCGCTCTCAGTGGCTGCCCTCCCTGCCCCAGCTCCCGGATCTTCGAAAAAAAAAAAAAGCTGCCACTTACTGGTTGTTGCCCAGCCAGGGGGTGATCCCTGCTGCCCCCTACTGCCCTGCACCATGTGGGGGGCTCTGTCACAAGCTCCCGGACCCTGCCCACTCCTCCAGCCTCCCCAGGGCTGCCACACCTGGCTCAGCTCTGTCCCTTTAAAAAACAAACACTGCACTCATTGGCTGCTGCCTGGCTGGGAGGAGGGCGGGGGGGCAATCCCTGCTGCCTCCCACTGCCCCATGCCATGTGGGAGACTCTGCATGAGCCCCCTGAAGCCCCGAGGCCATTGCAGAAGCCTCGGACTCACTCGGGTATGAGGTATGGCATGGCAGAGTGGAGGGCAGCAGGGATCACTCCCCCAGCAGGCAGCAGCTGGTGAATGGGGGGCTTTTTTTTAAATGGCCAGGAGCTGGGGCCAAGCTAGGCAACCATGAGATGCAGGAGGGCTGGGGAAACAGGCAGGGGATGGGGCCTGGTGGGGGTCCCCCCACAGTCCCCTCCTCCGTTCTGCAGTCCCCACTCCCTCAGCCCCTACTTACCAGCTTGAAGTCCGGGTCCAGCTCCCTGCTGCAGTGGGCAGGGATTGCCTGAATAGGTGAAGCTCTCTGAATCATTTCTGAATTGATCCAGAGAGCTTTGAATCAATTGGGACCTTTTAACTGGTTCCCCGATTCAATTTGAGTTTGGAGATTTGGCTACTGAATCGGGCTGAATCTCCTCTGAATCAAATCAGCACCCAAAGCTTCGCATAGCCCTAGCAGTCAGCTACCTATGATCCATTTGGGTGTTGTTTAAGAAAAAAAATCACTGTATAATATTAAATCTATTGAGGAAAGCAAAACTATTGATCAGGCACACAGCTAGTGCACTTATGTATATGTGTGACGGCGGCGTGGTGCCATCACGGGCACTGGGAAAGCAGGAGGAGGGTCACAGGGGACCAGCAGGCCCACTAGAGGACCCTGAGACGACCCGCTTACCTGTCGGAGGGCTGACTGCACCAGAGCTGGGAACGTGGTGGCAGCAGCGGCCACCACTGTTACAGCCGCGCAAGCTGCTGCTGCGCCACTTATTTAAACAGATGTTCCCAGCCAGGGGAACAGCGGAGCCAATTATGGCAGCCGGGGCGGCTGCCGCTGGAAAGTTTAAAAGCCCTGGCAAGCCCTGCGGTGGGGGGCAGATAGGAGGGAAGGGAGCAGGCAGGCAGCACGCTCGTGTGGCTGCAGCTCCCCTGGAAGCTGCTTCACAGGCAGGTAGCACTCACTCAGCCCAGTGGCTGAGTCTGGCAACTGGAGCCTGGGAAGCCGCAGAGGGCTTGGTCTCTGAGGATTGCCCAGATCAGTACTCTGCCCAAGGAAGCCTCTTGGGGGCAGAGGAGTACTACTTCTAAAGTCAGGAGGGAAAGAAGTCCCACGATAGTGGGGAATATGGTCGGGTCTGAGGGCGTTGACTGGGAGCCAGTATCAGCTCAAACCCAGGAAGCCGCAAGCACTGACCAGCTGACAGACCTGTGTCCATCACTACGGTCCCAGCAAACCATCAAGTGACTGACTGGCAAGTGGACGGGGTGTAGGGGTGGTGGAGCCCCGTGGAACATTGGACTTTGCAACCCTTGGTGCGAAGACCCCTCCAGTAACAAGATCTCCACTGAACCCCTCCTTTAAATAATTCATTTCCATCAAAGTCGTGGCAGGAAAAATGAGGGGGAGGGGCTACCCACAAGGGGCATCGTCGAGGGCGGTCCACGAACGTCACAATATGCAAAAAACCCTGCATTTCTACAAAAGCTGATTCTAGTAATGGGTTACATTTTTGAGCCATTAGAAGATCAGATAGCTTCAGAATAATAATAACAACTGACCAATAACAAAAGGTACAATTATTTTCTGCATTACTTCCTACATTTTGGTCATCTTGATTCATATGAAATGTATAGCTAAGAAACAAGCAGGTAAAGAAATGTAAAAGAGGTCTCATACGTGAGTGCTGAAAAGAGGTCATAATTGCCTGTTCCCAGTTATTTGACCTCCATTTTGCTACAAAAAGATTTATAACCTTGTTATAGGACAGATTTCCATATTCACTGGTCCCATTGGCTATGGTTACAGAATATGGATCCAATATGCAACCAATATTTCTGTAGAGGGGACCATTCTAAATGACACATTTAGCATATCATTATGGAAAGTCACCTTAGATTTCTCTTCTCCCAAAAGGGAACAAAGTTCTTATACAACAAAGACAAGCACTTACTTTCCAAAACAGCTGAATCTGCCCTCACATGAACTCCCTATAAATTACAGTTTTTGATCCTACCAGTAAATTAGATGATTTTTTACATTTAATGAAGCAGTTTTATTAAAAAAGATAGCACCTGCTAATTAGATTACCTGCTCTTTAGAAAACCTGGGGGAAATGGGGTGGGCAGGCAGTAATGTGGCTGCCAGCAACAAAATGTGAGTGTGAGGGGAAGGAAGGTTCTCTTATGATTTAGCCCTGACAGATGAGAAGCTATGGCACTTTCCTAGGATGCTAGTGGTTCTAGATCCCAGTCCTCCAGAGGGCTTTTGAGATTCTATTGCTCTCTGACTTTCCAGCATAGTGCTCCAAACACTGTACCAGAGCCTTCTCCTATGCCCGTTTTGAAGATGGGACTCTGTCTCCTGCACGTTAGAGAGGCAGTGGAAAGAAACTGTGGACAGCAGTACAGGAAGAACATTTCTGCCTGACGGGGAACAAGAGCTTGCAAGTTGGAAGCCAGGGTCCTCCCATGACAATCTAGCAACTGTCTCACTAACCTTTGCCAGCACTGGTTAGGGTGAGGGGGCATGGCTTAATTCTTTGTTTGCAGTTCCAGTTTCAGCCTGGAATATGTGCGTATTTCACAGACCCCTTCCATATATGCATGAGAATCTGGATTCTCCACAGGGTAGGGTTCCTCCCCACACAGGAGAATAAGAGTTTGGGAATTAGTTGAAGGCTAATATATCTGCAGCAAACATTGCTCCAGGCTGCTAAGTTATTCTGGCTGTTTGCTGCTGACTTTATTTTGCAGGTTGCCCTGCTGCACAGGGCCACTGATAAACACCACCTGAGTGGAGAAGTGGAGCCCTTTACATAAAACTGCAGAACAGATGAGTGCTCCATCTACATTTGGCAACCTGTTGTGAATTAAGTAGGCTGTGAATCACATGGCTGCAAATGATTTACCTAAAGTAAATAATAGGGCATTCTTGGTGAAAAGTCCTTAGATCTTGAACTTACTACCTCTGGCAAGTTCACCAGAGCACTTATCTAGCCATTTTTTATGATCTTGGGGTCAGATTCCCAAAGGCATTTAGGCATCTAAATCTTATTTAGGTGCCTAAACACTTTCGAGATTCAAGGCCTTAGCACCAGCCACATCTTTCTGGAAGGCAGTATGATCTAGTGCAGTGGTTCTCAAACTTTTTTTTTTGTGGACCACTTGAAAATTGCTGAGGGTCTTGGTGGACCACTTAATAAACTTTTTTTGTTCTATAAATCCAAGCACACAACTCATATTTTAATATCAGTTGTCTTACTTTACAAGTACAGACATTCTCGATTGTTCCGCAATCTTTCTGTGGACAACCTGAATGGAGCTTGTGGACCACAGTTTGAGTATCTCTGATCCAGTGAACTTGAGAGATCCAATTTTGTTCCTAGTGCATTAATCATTTGTTTGTGCTGTACCCTTGTACCTAGCTGTAAAACTTTTCCCTTTTTTGCCATGCACCACAGATGGATTGTACTGTAAAAAGGCTAAGTATTATTCCTATAGTTCATCTTTTCACTGTTTCCTTTCAATAACATTAGGAAATATTTTAAGAAATCTAAAATAACAGGTACATTGATGACATCAGTTGACCCTGTGGTATTCAAGGGAAAACAGAAAGCAGTACAAATATATGGTAAGAAGAGCTACACATTAAATCTCAATTTACTATTACCTTATCCTAAGTGCTTTTTATTTCTCCACTTACTGTTAATATCTATGTAAAAGGTAACCATTTTTATTCAAATTATGTTCTGCCATTTAACTTTTGCATATGATTATGGGGGTACTAGGAAACTATATGACCTCATATTTTGGAACCCTGATCTTTACATTAACATCTCATGTTTTTCATAAAGCTTATAACAGGTACATTGTGGGAAAATCACATCATTGTTCCCCTAACAGTTGTTTAGATTTCCTGAAACTGAAATAAATTTGAGAAACCCAAATCTAAGTTTGTCCACAACATTCAATGTTAATAACAATGTAATAACTTTGTCCCAGTAGCATTAAATTTTCAAAAGTACCTTGTAAAAGACTTCTTGATATATTTACAAATTCTTATGTTATATATTTTAAAACCAAATTTCATGTATTGTTTGTTCTGTCACAAAACACTCACTACAAATGAGTTTGCCAAGAACCTAAATTGGCAATGCTAATAGACTGGAGTTTTGATCTGTGGATCCAGCAGTGGTGTGCTTGATGCAAGGCTCAAGGAAAAAAAAAAAGACTCACACGTAAATTTTTCTTTCCCCAGACCTTGGGACCAAATGGGGATCCACTTGGCTCTCAGCAGAATTTAACCATGCTTAGAACTGTGCTAAGTTGTGTTGAGTGGCTTGTCTCCTAAAGCACTTCTTCCCTTCCTGCCAACACTCCCTTTATGCCAGGCATAATGGTATGGAAGGATAGCAGTGCTGGTCCTACCCACTCTGAGATTTCCTTGTATCATCATCTGCACAGGTAAGCCAGCTTTACAGACCCTTTGTACCTTCTGGAGTTGATAGCCACTCCAAAATTTTATACATAAAACTGAGAATTTAGACACTCCGATGTGAAGTAGTGATTCTACAAGAACAAGTTAGCCAGACCTGCATCTGCTTTATCTTGGTTTCTATACTGCATTCAGGGTAAACCAAACAAGCATGCAAACAATTCCTGCAGGCAACAATATGCAGATCACAATATTTATAAGCCCTATCCTGGACCGTGTCTGTTGCTATAGACGTCAAAGGTCTTATAGTTAGCTACTCCATTATGAAAAACTAATTGCAACTTCCTTGTAAACATAAGGAAGAGAAACAGATAAAGCTGATGTTTTGTTGAAAAAATTATAAGAATCTTAAGCACTTTTGATATACCCTCAGAGTCAGTCATTAGGATATGATCTGTTACAGTTACCACAAGCACTTTTACGTAAATTATCTACAGACTTATATAGCTAGTATTTGTTTTGGCAGCTGAGAATTACCAAGAGTTGATTAAAAGGATAATACTTTCTGATGGATAATTGAGGGGAGAACACTGTTATTGACCTAACAAATTAAATAAAACATGTCATTCTAAGCAGCACTGTGTAGGCAGATGCTGTTTGCATCTGTTTTCAGTTTTTTGGGGGGTAAATTTAGTGTAGGAATGAAACCAAATATCCTCAAGTCCAAGTGTTCAGTGATGGTAGCATCCCCTCCATTCTCCTGGCAAGAGAAAAGGAGGGATTGGGAGAGGACTTAATGGCTCCTCTTCACTCCTACCGCTACCCCCTAAAAAGTGTTTCTTGGTGTATTCTCAGCCTCCCCAAGTCAAACTTTCTCTCCTGTAGCCCTTGAAATCCCCTGGGAAGCTGGGTAGCTGTTCCTCAGCTTGGGGACACAGACCAGAAGAAAAGCCAGGTTAAAAATTTCAGAGAGGAATGAAAAAGCCTCAATCACAGTACCTTTATGAAGATTTTCCAAAGGCTCCAAGACTCCCCTTCGGAAGGAGGCCATGGGGTCTTGAACACAGGACCTCAAGCTGAGCATACTCTGTAGATGTGGCTCCCGCAGCAGCTGTTCTCTGTATGCAACGAACTGTGGTGAGCGGCAGAGCAGTGCTGCCACGTTGTGTACAAACTCGGGCACGAGACAAGTATAGGCATTGTCAGCCTGGCAGTAGTGATAAGCAACAACCTGCCAAAAGGAAGAGAACACAAACAAATCCACATCAGACCCCGGGTGGGCAGGTCTGAAAACAGCAATTTTCAGTGCGATTTTCATTTATTCCAGCAGGCGAGGTCTTTAAAAGGGACCTTGTGTTAACTACCTCTGACATGATCCAGATGAATTGGCTGGTAAAAACGCAGGTACTGATCCCCAAAACCTATTGGATCTGCCACTTAAGAAAGAAGTGATATTAAACAGCAGCAATTCACAATAGTCACAGTTAGTGACAATAACTAACTGATCTGTCTGTGTACACCCTGATTGACTTATGCCCCAAACTCCATTTCAGAGCTCCACCTCAGTAATAAGTTGTGACAGCTTTTTAAACTCACATTTTATTTCGTGCTTGCAGAATGTCAGGCTAGGTAGAGAGGCATATGACAGTACTTTGAAGAGAATACCTTAAAGCAGGGTAAGCTTTCAACCTTTTTTCAGGGTTTCAACCTTTTTTTAACAAGTATATCCCTTCTGCCTCAAAATTACAGCTCATGTACCCCTTTATATTTTTCTCTTGTTTTTAAGGGATGTCGGGGGGGGTAGATTGAGGTCTCTGCGGTGAGGGAGGGAAGGAGTGGGCACAGACACACACGAAGACATACACACACGCAGATGCAGACACAGACAAAGATGTAGAAAGACACACAGACAAAGACAGACAGACACACAAACACCATCCCCGCAGTGTCTGTGGGGGGAAGGGGTGGGGTGGGGCGGAGCCAGATTGAGACTGGCGGGGGGGAGGGGGTGGAATGCGTCTCTGTGTCTGCTCCCAGGAGCAGGGCAGTGGTGGCCCTCTGCAAGCAACACATGTGCCGCTCGGATGGCCGGACCGGAGAGGCGGGGGGCGCGGACGGGCTCGCACACGGTGGCCACACCTGCCATCATCATTGCCCCATGTCATTGCTGTGAGAAAGCAGTGTGGGACATGGCAGTGGTGGCAGTGTGAGGTGGTGATGGTGGCAGTGGCAGCCACCATATGCGAGCCTCCCTCCTGTCCAGCCAGCTAGGTGGCACATGTGCAGCCCACAGAAGGGCACTGCTACCCTCACCTCCCCGGCCCCATGCTCCTGGAAGCGGGCACAAAGTGTGAGCTCAGGTGGAGGGCAGGGAGGTGCTACAGTGTACCGTGTGAGGCCGCCAGTGCCCGGCACACTCATTTCCCTGCCCCCAGGGTAAGAAGCAAAATATGGGAATGCACCAAGGGAGATGCTGTCGCCATACCCCATGGCACACTCCACCTCTTCCTGCCTGCCCGCTCATACCCCCTAGAGCCTTTCTTAGTACCCCTAGGGGTATGCATAGCCCCAGTTGACAACACCTGCCTTAAAGCACTGTAAGACCTGCAAATTATACATTCTCACAAACTAAGGGGCACCAGATCTACTGGACATTAAATAAAGCTCTCTCACAAAGCTCCTCAAAAAGAGAACTAATGCAAGGAAAAAGAAATGTTTCCTTTTATCTATAGTTTCCTGGAGGCCTGGTTCTTTGGATCTGCACAGAACCAAAATCAATTCTCACCTTCTCAAACACAGAGAGAAAAGCAATGAGATTCTCTCCAACCCGTTGGCCCACCTTATTACCTGTTTTCTTCAAATGTCCCTCTTTATGACCCTTCTCTGGAGCACATCAGAATTCCTCCCTAGAAGCTGTTTCTTTCTGATACCATCCTGAATTCCTCCACTAATATCCACCACAGTCTAGTCACTAGGTGCAAATGTTGTCTCCTTTGCAGTCCCTGCCAGTTTGATCAGCTCTTTTGTAGCACACCTTCCTGTCCATTCACACGCCTTTTTAAACCTTCCATACACAACTCACAGGCTCCTGGTTTTGTAGCCAGAGCATACAGTAGCCTACATGTTTTCCTCAAGGACTAACTATTCCACAGGACGCTTCAAGCCTTCTCCAAGTCTTGGACCCCTGTGGAGTACCGGGAACCTCGAAGGGCCGTACAATGGAGCAGTGACTGGCTGGTGTCTGGACTCCAATACCTCTGAAGGGGAGAAATATCCTGTCATGATAGGATATTTTTTCTTAGCTAAATTCTCAGCGAAGACCCAAACAGAAAACAATGTATCTTTTTTGGGGATCAAATGCCCATTTATATAGCAAGCAAGGATGCAAGCAAGCAGTTTAAATGGTTTTAAATACCTTCTTTTACTTATGCTGGATTAATTGGCATGTTGACTAATCCTGAAATGGTATAATTGTAAATAGTATAATTCTTTAAAAAAATAGACCCTGAAAATGAACCAGGAAGTGATGAAGTTCTTGGAAAAGAAACCAGAGAAAAAGACTAGTGTGTGTTTATCACAATGACAGTACCAGCATTTCACCTTCATGTTAATTATTCCATGACATTTTGTGAATTTCTAAGTCAAGACCAGATATTGCTAAAACTGAGGCCTGTAGTCTGAATGATATATCTGAAACCATGTTCTTTGGCATTACTGTATTTACTCAAATCCAAGAAAGCTTGAATTTATGATGATCTCCCAATATTTAGATCTACACATGGGAAATATATAACATTTTAATAATTTTCCACGTGTAGAAACTACTGATTGGAGGGTCATCTTCAATTTGTCCCCTCCCCCCACTCCCTGCTATAGCAGGGAAAGCAGTGGCAGGGGGCAAGCAGAAGCTGGGGCTCAAGTGGCCTATCCCCTGTCCCTTGGTTCCCCCCTTGTCCCGTCCTTCCACTTGCCACCCTTGCCCATCTGCAGTGTCTACACCCCCTGGTGTTTGCCTCCCCAACAATTTGCCCCTGCTGCAGTGCCTAAACCCTGCATACTGCTGCTTACCCCCAGGTGCCGCTCCAGTCTTGCTCTGGCTCCACTTGGCAAACAGCAGTGGTTATGGCCAGTGCAGTGGTAGTTCTGGCCCCAACCTCCACCCAAGCCCAGTTCCATCCTTAGTCACAGGGTTGAAACAGGAGCTGGAGCTGCAGTTGCTGCAACTGCTACTGCCTGGCTGGGTGGGGACCCAAACCACAATGTACTCCATGCTCCTTAATGGAGCTGCCAATGAAGGTAAGCAACAGCAGGAATGGGGAGAAGCAGAGGAAGCATGGGGGGGTGGAGGCAGTGGCCAGGGGCAGAGGCAGTGCAGCAACTGCCCCATCTTGTATTTAAATCCAATATGAGTGGTTTTTTGAACGTTGGGAATGTTGAATGAGGGGAAAAAACTCATCTTGGAGTCAAGTACATATCATATATAGTAGAACTGGGCCTGAGTGGTCCACTATATTTCCTTTCCCTCAAACTGTTGACACTTCCAAAATGTTTTGTGTTCTACCTTGGGATGAAGCCAAGACCCATTTTTTTGTGAAAACCAAGAGAACAAGACAGGGAGAGTCACAGAAGTCCAGGAGAGCCAGGTCAGTGGTAGGTGCAGCACTTGCCCAGGATACAAGAGATCAAGACTCAAGCACTATTCAGTTATTTTTCCACATACAAAGTGAGTGCTCTAATCTCTAGGCCACTGGCTTTTCTGAATTGGGTCTCCTTTGATTTCTCCTGTTGGACATACTCCACTTTATAAAAATAAAACATTCTGATGGGGCCAAAGAGAAAGAGACTAACTCCTCTGTCTAGTGCATGGCTTAGCAACCTTATGGCTCACAGGCTGGATTTCACCCACAGAGCCACTGGATCCAACCCATGGATGTAGGGCTTCAGTGGCTGCTGGGAGTGGGGGCAGAAGCTCTGCCTCTGACCCAAGCTTGATCATTCCAGCTCACAGTCTGAAAAGGTTGCTGATCACTGGCCTAGTATACAGGATACTTACCAGGCATGTGGGATACTCAGGTTCCAGTCCTTGCTCCAATCACAGCCCTATACTTCGGTGCAGTATGGACTACCAGGCTGGATGTTATTCCCCATGCTGTCACCACCCCGCAACCCCACTCTGTGATTCCAGCCTCACCCCCCATCTCTGAACACTACTCCCTGTCCGTGGCCCCATTCCACATAGTGGGTTTTGGTGAGTTGTTGCAGTGGGATGGGGTTAGGGATGCTGCTGTTGATCCAGCCCAGAACAGTCCATCGAAACTCCTTATGTGGCCCCTGGGCCAAAATAATTGCTTGCCACTGTTCTAGAATATAGCTTTCCCTTTCTCTTTCTACTTTTGATAAAATTTCCTTCTATGACCAGGTGACCTATCACCTGGACAAGGGAGAAGAGATTGATGTCATATATCTTGACTTCAAAAAAGCCTTCAATCTGGTTTCCCATAATCACTTCTTGGAGAAACTGACCAATTGTTGCCTTGGGTCCTCCACGATCCACTGGCTGGAAAATTGGCTCTGTGGTCAGGCCCAGAGGGTAGTAATTGATGGAACTCACTCATCATGGTGTCCTGGGGTCAGCGCGGTCCCCCAAGGCTCTGTCCTTGGACCCATACTGTTCAACATCTTCATTAATGACGTGGACACTGGAGTCAGAAACGGACTGGCCAAGTTCACCGATGACACCAAACTTTGGGGCAAAGCATCCACACCAAAAGACAGGCGGGTGGATCCAGGCTGACCTGGACAGGCTCAGCAAGTGGGCGGACGAGAATCTGATGGTGTTCAATGCTGATAAATCCATCTTGGGAAGAAAAACCCACAGCATCCTTATAGGCTCGGCAGTGCTCTGCTGGCTAGCACTATGGAAGAAAGAGACTTGGGGGTCATCATTGACCACAAGATGAATGTAAGCCTGCAGTGCGATGCTGCGGCTAGTAAAGTGACCAAAATGCTGGGTTGCATCCATAGATGCTTCTTAAGCAAATTCCAGGACGTCATTCTCCCCTTGTACTCGGCCTTAGTGAGGCTGCAGCTGGAGTACTGCATCCAGTTTTGGGCTCCACAATTCAAAAAGGATGTGGAGAAGCTT
>JAGPOW010003648.1:125552868-125563838 GCA_030014935.1 Caiman crocodilus | reverse complement strand
ATATATATATATATATATTTTAAAGCTCACATCGTTTACTTGAAATGACATTTGCAAAATAAATGCTGCTAAGTTGAATGCTGATATGTAAGCTACGTTTCTGAACTATTTTTCTCTAATTATATCTTCCATTTTCACTGCAGTGGCACTGACTAGCAAGAGCAAAACAATTATCCTTAGCCACAAATTAGTAAAAAATATCTGATAATTTCAGCAAGTATTTCTTTTCCATTAAACTCAAGACCAACTGGCAAGATCAGTTTGTAACTGTGTAATGAAATGACTAAATACAGTTATTATAATTAGAGCTGAACAGCAGTTCTTCATCAAAACATTCAGATTCTATGTAAAGGGAGACTATTAGCATCCAGGGAAGGTTTAGTTTTATAAAACATATTCAAGGGTAGTGGCTCTTTCATATTCTCCAGTAAGGAGAACATGTTTCTCTACTAACACACTTCAGCCTTGGATCTGGGAGCTCTCTGCCTTGGTGACTCTTAAATGATATCAACCTACATATTCACACAATATCAAAAAGAATGTCTAACAGGCTAGTTGTGGGAGAGGTCTACATGAGACGCTTACTGCACATAAGCCTAATAACACTGTGCAGTAGCGTGGCGGTTAAAAACCATGCTAATAGCCTACTGCACAATGCTATTAGATTAATGCATACTATGCATCAAAATAACCATGTGCCAGCATTACTGCGCAGTAACTCTATTTACTGTGCATTTAGTTAGTACTTTATTAAGCAAGTACTAAACTAAATGCGCAGTATCTAAGGAGCATTAATGAATGTGTAGATGCACCCACGGTTGCCTTCTAAACTGAGTTTTAAAATGGGATGTAGATTCCTGTTTTTCTCTGAGTTAGGGGACCATTCAGTGTAAACTCTTACATAGTTTTAGTTTTTCTATCATCTGAATTTTCTGTGTAATTATTCATTTCCTGTCCGTAATTTTTTTAAGAAGTATCTAAAATTAGTCTGTCTGAAATTTGTCCATATCTGTCAACTCCCTTTTTTCTTAATTGCTAAGAGATTATTTTAAAAAACATTATTTTAATTTAAAAAATGTTAAAAAGGACATTTTAACCTAATAGGAGATTTAGATGCACAACACCCATCCATGTCAATGCAAAAAAAATCCTGGTCAAATTTAATTATTCTAACCATTGTCTATCCACAACAAATTTGCAGCGAACTGACTTGTGAATATATCCGATGTCAGGAGTAGTTTCTATTAACACACTTTTAGGACTAAGGGCCATTTTGACAATTACTTTTCATAACTGAAAGTTTATGCTTTATCAGAGACTGGTATTTACATCTCATACATAGAAACTCATCAGGAATTAACCTCTTTGAAAGTAACTGTCACCTTCAATTGCTGTAAGCGCGACTGAAGACACAGGCTGCCTTCAGCTGAGAGGGTTGTCATTTCTTTTCAGCTTATGCACAAAGAAGCTTAAGACGCCCCTCACAAAACTAGTCGTGGCTTCTCATTGTTATCAGTGGGAACACAGCTGCATTGCCCTCAGGAAAGAAAGCCCCCTATACTGTCAGGAGAATGTGGGGTGGAAGGACTTTTCAACTGGAAGACAAGAGAGCTTTAGGAGGAACAGAAAAAAAGAGAGAGGAGGAGGACATCAGGAGAAAAGGAGGAAGAGGGGATATTTGGAAACAAAGAATATGAAGGAACATGAAGAGAGAACACTATGGAGAGAACAGTTCTCTTTTTACCTGCAAAGGCATCAGAAAATTCAGTGAGCCTGTTTCAAAGAGAAGTTTGAAAAGAGAGAAACACTGTAGGGTTTTTCAGAGCCACATGAATGACTTGATATCCTGATATTTTAATGCATTTTTAATTAAGAAAAGACAAAGTTCTGAAACCAAGACTATTTCCAGGAATCAGTGGAATCCCTAAAAAAGCTCTGATTAATTTCCATCACAATTCAATAATCAGCACCCCTCCATCAGACTCTCTCTTGAATACTCCAGCACCATGATTTCCTTTTTAGACACTATGATCAATGGTAAAATAAAAACCTCCATATACAAGAAACACACAGACCAACATACATATCTGCACAGAATCAGCAGTCACCGTAAACACAGCAAGAAAGCTGTAATATACAGCCAAGCCTTCTGATACCATCACATTTGCACTGAGGAGAACATCTGTGATCATCACCTCACCAGTCACACAAGGGCTTTCACTCAACAAGGACACTCCTCAAGAGAGATAGACTGCATTTTTTAAAGTGCCACCCAGATACCACATGAAAAATTGCTGCAGTACAAAAATAAAATCCTCATGAATCACATACCATTAGTTAAAACATACCATCGCTCCCTGGAACCTATACGGAAAATCCTCAAACAATTGCAACCTGTACTAGAAGAAGACCCAATTCTTAAAGAGATCTTCACAGAACTACCCATCCTAGCCTTTAAACAACCACTGAACCTCACCAATCTCATCACCAGAAGCAAACTGCCTATTGCCCAAAACACACCAAATGGATCCTGACCATGCCAGGACAAGAAATGTAAAGTCTACCAACATATCTCCATTACTCCCACAATAACTACACCCCAAAACAGAACCATCACTATTCCTGGATCTTCAACCTGCACCTCCAGAAATGTAATATATCACATCCAGTGCACTAAATGCCCTGTTGGAAAATATGTAAAAGAAACTGAACAATAACTGCATACGAGAATGAACACACACCAAAAATCTATCAAAGACATAAATATCCAATTACTTGTGGGTGCACACTTCTTACAAGACAACCACTCACTCTCCAATCTCACAATTCTAATCCGTCAAAGGGAATTTAGAAAACACCTTTCATAGACAAGCTTCCAAACTTCACTTCACTGGATACAAACAAATCACAGACCAAATATAGACATTGAATTTATGGCACATTATAACCTGTCTGACACCTGATAACCTCAGGTAACCTCTCTTCATTTTACCAGCTACATTCCATCACCAGGTTGAGATTCGCCCCTTTTCCCCCACTCTCACACCTATCGTCTTCCGTGGCCTCTGTTCCTCACTGGCACACATGTGCATTTTGATAGACCTGCATTTTGCACATTGGTTTCTATTCCATCCAACACAAAGCAACAGCAGATGCTCCCTATGCCTGAAGAAGGATGTTTGTACCTGAAAGCTTGCAAAGAACAATTTTTCCAACATTTAGTTGGTCTAATAAAATATATCACATTTAGCCAAAGAACCTTATCTGCCTAAAAAATCTATAGCCTTTCTCTCCATGGCAGTTATTCCTGTTGCAAAGTCTTGACATTATTATGTTATAGTCAGAAACAAGAGACTTCGATGGGAGTTCTGCCAGAGTTCAACGGGAACAGGATTCTGCCTATCGTTTCTAATAATTTGTATTTTTGATAATGATTTTCTTATTAGTGAAGATAACTTCAAATGACCTGTGAGAGTCCTGAGGAGTAGGAAGCACTCTCCGACAGCAACAGCTCATTTTCTTGTGCAGCTTTTCATGGGAAAAAATATATCTTTTTGCTGGTTGTCTAAATTGGTGTATTTCTAGGCAGTTTTCTTCTTCACTAGCCACTTTCATAGATTTCATAGACATTAGGGCTGGAAGGGACCTCGCAAGATCATCAGCCTTATGCCCAAAGGGCAGGCAGTCAGCAGGAGCCAAATGATCCCAGCAAGATAGGCATCCAAGTGTTTCTTAAAGGAATCCAGAGTAGGTGCCTGCACCACCTCTGAGTGAAGTCTATTCCAGGTCCCGGGGACTCACAGTAAATTTTTACCTTGTGTCTAGCCTAAAATGGCTTTCTAAGATTTTGTGACCATTGGATCTAGTTTTCCCTTGGGGTGTCCTGGTGAATAGGCATTCTCCCAGTTCCCAGTGCACACTCCTTATATACTTATAGGTTGCCACTAAGTCACCTCTGAGCCTACACTTTTCTAGGCTGAAGAGTCCCATGCCTCTCAGCCTCTTTGCATAAGGCCTGTTCTCTTGACCTCTAATCATGCACATGGGTCTCCTCTGGACTCTCTCAAGCTTCTCCACATCCTTTCTGAATTGCAGAGCCCAGAAGTGGACACAGTATTCTAGCTGTGGTCTCACCAAGGCCAAGTAAAGTGGGAGGATGACTTCCCAGGTCTTATTTGAGATGCATCAGAAGATGCAGGCCAGAGTTCTGTTTGATTTGCTAGCTATGGTGTCACATTGGTGGCTCATGTTTATCCTGCAGCCAGTCATGATCCCCAAGTCTCTTTCAGACGAGGTGCTAGCTAGTGTAGCACTGCTGAGCCTATAAGTGTGGTGTAGGTTCTTTCTCCCAAGGTGGAACACCTTGCATTTCTCAGTGTTGAATGCCATTAGGTTTTGATCTGCCCACCTTGTAAGCCTGTTGAGGTCAGCCTGGATTGCCAGCCTGTCCTCTGGGGTGGCTGCACTTGCCCATAGTTTGGTGTCATCAGCAAACTTAGCCAGTCTTTTTATAATACCCAAGTCCAAATCATTTATAAACACAGTGAAGGGTACAGGTCTGAGAATGGAGCCCTGGAGAATGCCATTGGTTACAGTGCACCAAGTTGATTTGGTTCCATCAATTATCACTCTCTAGGTCCATCCATGGAACCAGTTCCCCAGTTTGGCAAAGGTGGGAACTCCCTGACCAGCCACAATGCTAGTCTCCCCCTTCCTCTGGGCACACCGCCTGCCTCTCTTACCTGCCATGTCTTGTTGTTAGATAATTATGGTCTTAATTAGGTGGGAGGCTGCCCTTTGAATGACCTGTTCTCCTGGGTATATGTATGCAGCTCCAACCATCCCTGTACTGTATCTCAAGCCTTGCAGATGTTCCTGACAACTGTGTTTGGCTCCGGCCTGAGGCTAGGCCCAACTCATCACAGTTAGGCCTCTTACTTTCTGCCCTATTCCGGGTCCCATTCATACCAACTCCCTCTCATTGAGGCCTCTCTCTTTCCACTGCGTCTCACACAGTCTCTCTCTTATTCCCCCTTTGTGCGGCCACACTCATACTGCTCCTCCTTTCCCTGGGGCCACACTCATTCTGCCCCCACCCAGAGGGTCCTCAGGCTTGCTTCCCTGCACTCCCCAGCCAGCAAGCATGCGGCCTCTCGGGCATCTCCCGCTGCCTTCATCCGAGCGAGCCCTAGGCAGTTTGCACTGTCAAGCCCCCTGCTCACTGGGGCCCACTTCACACCCCCTCCTCACCGGGTCTCATCTCAGGCCCCCGCATTTGCAGGGCCTTATTACTCCACTCTCTACTCACCCCTCTCTCTAGGGCCTCTTAACTGCCACTCTGGTGCAGGCTGTTAGGTACTCTTTTGCACCCCCACTCTGCACCTCCACCTCCACTGAGGCACCCCCTACGCTGGGGCCTGGGGTCAAACATCGTGCTGCAGGCTCAGATGCCACTTATTGGCGTGCCTGGCCCACCCATCTTACTCCCCAGGGTCTTGCACCCCACATGGGCTCAGGCGGCTGCAGCTGTGCCTGGCCCCATTATCCACTCCTCGGGGTCTTACACCCCACACAGGCTCAGGTGCCACACCAGGGCATGCCTAGCTCTCTGCTGCCTCTGATGACAAATAACCCACCCAAAGGTGGGTGGGGACTTAGGTTAAGGTGCCCCTTCTCGCCTTTCACCAGGGAGGTAACTGGCCTGGCATTTCTTGGGGGCTCTCATGCCACTAGGAACCCTGGCAGGCGCAGTTTTAGGTCATGCCCAGGACTAAGAGCCTCCTAGCCATCCCCATAACCTCTTGCCCTTAACTTGTAGTTGTTGTAGGAACAGCAGCTCCACCAAGAGATGTTACTTCAACAGCATCAGGCAGCAGACTGCTGCCTCCAGCTCTGCTGGCCTGGATCCAAAATGACTGCTAATCAGAGCTGCGGCAACACCTGCCCCAGCTCTTAAAGTGGCAGACATACAATGTGTTCTGCCACCTACCTTCCTCCTTAAACTGGCTTCTGAAGAGGCTTTCCCTGTTGCTCTGCAAGCAAACTCCCATGCAGCCTGTAACAGCCTTAGAGTGCTGAGCATGCCACCGGTGCTCTGCCACACCGCTCCCCCCCTTAAAAATGACCCTTTGGGTATTTTCCAGCTGCCTTCCCTGTTAGCTCTTTCCTAGTCAGCTGCAGTCCAAGTCATGTGGCAAGCACCCCAACTGTGCCATCGGACCGTGAAATTGTCTAGGCTGTAATTCCTCAATTTTTCCATGAGGACATCGTGGGACACCAGGTAAAAGGCTTTCGTGAAATGCAGGAATATTATATCTACCTCTTCTTCTTTGTCCAGGTCATGCGTCACCTACTCATAGAAGGAAATCAGGTTGGTCAGACAAGATCTACCCACCATGAAGCTGTGTTGGCTCTCTCTCAGAATATTACCTTCTGCTAGGATGTTGGTAATGGTTTCCTTAATAATTTTTTCCAGGATCTGTCCAGGGATTTTTTCCTGGATCTTCCCTTCTCCCCTTCTTGAAGATAGGCACCACATTGGCCCTCTTCCAATCGTCAGACACCTTGCCCTAGCGCCATGAGTTCTCAAATATCCTCGCCATAGGCTGTGCTATAATGTCAGCTAGTTCCTTTAGCACTTTTGGGTGCATTCCATCCAGGTCAGCTGATTTGTGGATGTCCAGCCTCTTAAGATGTTCCCTCACAAGATCAGTGGTAATGGTGGATGCTGGTTCACCCTTCCCCTGGTGATCCTACCTCTTGTCAGGCAGGGTGATCTCACTGGGCTGATGGAAGACTGTCAGCCCTTAATGGTTAGTGAGCTAGAAAACACAACAGATTTCAAACTGTTCCCTCAGAATACAGCAAAAAGCTGCTTTTGAATGGCATGGCATGAAACCTAAGAGACGGAGTCTCTTGGAGTTCCCAATAGGCACTTAATTTTAATTTCTTGTTTAGCTTTTACAATGTTCTCAGCACTTGTGCAAGGCCAAAGGTAAAAGCAACTCCATCTCAAAGAGCTCACTGTCTGAATAAAAGTCATAGAGGAGATAGTGCAATACTGAAAAGTCCAAAGAGAGAAGTAGCAGGCATTTATCTTTTGCTTCTGTTTTTATAAATTCACAATTTATAAAATCTCACCTTGGAGTGAGATTTAGAAGGGAGGAAGTGAATGTGATGGCATGTTTCACATCTGATTTCTGCAGCCTATATCAACAATTACTTAAACATTTTTCTGTTCTATTCACAAGCTTCCATAATGGGGAGCTTATTTTCTTTATTAAGAATATAATAAGAAGATAAGCAATGCCATACTGGATCCATTAATGCAGTATCCTGTATCTGACAGTGACAACATGAGATGGTTTAGGTATGAACAGGGTGCATCTAGAGCAGGTTCTCAACCACGGTGCTTGCTGTAAGACCCTTTTAGGGGTGGTATGGTAGACAGGTGGATCTGCCCTGCTTGCCTTAGTACACAGCGAGATTAATGGACCTATCCTCCAAGAATTTGTCTAATCCTTTTACTTTTCTGGAGTACAGTGACAATAATCTCTGTTGGCAAGGAGGTAGAACTTTTATACTTAGAGCTATTAAACTTCATCTACTTTTTTATTTCTTTAAAAAATCTTCAACTAAGTGGCACAAACACTGCCACTCCAAATGAACAGCTTCTTCTAACTTCAACCTGCGTTTAGGCCCTGTGTGTTTTTTGTAACATACTATTTTTGGAACTTGCCATACAGTTTATTTCAGAACTCACTCTTTACAATACTCCTGCATCCGGCCTACTCAGCCACTTACCGAAGCCTGCCAGCTCATGGCTTACCACCCATATAAGGGCAAATCTGAACTGAAGCCTCCAGCAAGGTCTAACCCTCCACCCACTCCCTGTCACCAGAGTGGCCAGTCAGAGGCAGCTGACCCTCCACTTTCTCCATTTAAACCCCTGATCCAGAACAGGACCTGTTTAGGCAACAAGATTCAATCTGACCCAAGACTGCTTTGCTGTTCCCTACAGCTTGCTCTCTGCCACCCACTTTCTGCTGTAACATCCTGTTTGTGGTTGCAGAAATGATGATCTAATATGAAGAGGATTCTGGTTAAGATGGGGAATAGGCAACAGAAACAGATGACCACCTATGAAACCCAAAGGTGACATTTTCAATTAAATGACCCTGGGTGATACAAAATAAAGCTTTGAGCCAGGATTTTAAAATATGCTTAGTGTTTTGCACAACTTTCACATGATAAAATGCAGTCCTCACCCGAAATTCTTTGCTGAGCTGAAGTAATTTCTTAACAAGCACTTTCCATCAGTAGACACCAACATGCTTTATACAGGAGATCACTATCTTCATTCCCATTTCACACTGAGCAGTGAAGAAAACTGCTTGAGGTGAACCAACGCGTCCGTAGCAGGGCAAGCAACAGAACCCAACCCTTTTCACTCTCAATCACCACTAGCAGGGCCGCCTCTCCTTAGACTTGTCACCATAACTGTCTCTTAAAGTACTTTTTCAAACTTCTGATGAAGCAAGTTGTTGTGTTAAAAGAGATTCGACTAAGAATTTTAAGATCAGCTAATGAACCTGAGTATTGGCTTTAAACCTCTAAAAGGGCTTAGTGTTTGGAATGTGATGACAATTTTTTTTTAATCAATTCATATTTACAGTTACAGGGACAGAAGTTGCACATAAACTGGTTTAAGCGATCAGAAACTGGTTTAAACCTGAACATAAGTTTTTTGTGCACTGAACATAAGTTCAGTGCACAAAAAACAGTTTTAAAATGTCCAAAACTGGTTTAAGATAAACCTGGTTGAATGTAGTATCAGACTTAACTGATTTAGGTCAAAGCAATCTATGCAACTTCTGCCCCAGACCTTTTCCTGGTTTAAGTTAAATCAGAGTCCCCCAGCATCCCAGCATGCTTTTCAGCCCTGGGCTGGGCTGCCGGCTCCAGAGAGAAGGACTAGACCCGCTCCTCTCTTCCCTAGCCGGGGGCACAGTGTTCCCGGCTGGCTGAAAAGGAGGTGGAGACTGCAGGCAGAGAAGCATCTGCCTGGTCACCCCTGCCCCCAACCCTTGCTGCTCAAGCAGGGATTACCCTGCCCTCCCCTCTCCCACAGCACAGACCCTAGCCAGCATTTGGTCAGTCATGCCACCCCCACCCCTCGTGCTAGCTAATGCTGAGAAGTGTCTGTGTGTATGCGTCTCCAATTTCACTGGGACAAAGGCAGAAAGAACAGTGTCCACTTAGGGCTTCCTGGAGCTAATCAAAAGATCAGCTGGTATTGTCCCTCTGTTCCTTCCTTGGAAAAAAGCTGTGTAAGAAGAGCTTGAACTAATGAAAGGCTTTTATTTTCTTGACAGGCTGATAAACTTTGTGTTAATCAGCTCCCTGCTGGCTTGCTTGCACCTTGCTGCAGACAGTATGAAGAAGCAGAGAGAAGGAGACTGAAAAGCTCAGTATCATCAAAAGATGCATGCAGTCCACACAAGCAGTCCTTCCCTCTACCCCCAGAGTGCTAGCTGGGGGCCCAGATCTAGCAACACTTCTGCCCCTTGAGCAGTGAGCCAGAAAAAGCCTGGCAAGGGCTGCTTCCCCTGCCAGGCACACCCCAGCCTGGCACTGTGCAGGTAGGGTTGGGGCTTAAACCCCTCCCTAATCAGAGTGTCCTCCCAGGGCCCGGCCACACCGCCCTCTCAGCTCAGCACTATCGGAGGGAAGGGAGGGCTTACTCTAGTGCAGCCCGCCCTCCACCCCCGGCTTCTAACCTGAGCCACTGCAGGCATGTGCCTGCACTTCTTGATTAAAAGTGAATGTCTATCCACTTGCAAATTTGTTCAAACGCCGCAGGTCAGACTACCCTGCAAAGATTGAATCAATTCAGGCTCGGGCTTTCTGAATGCCCGTTCCTGGCCTTCAATACTCAGGATAAGATTTACTACCAGATTATCAAACTAAAAGATGCACATATTGTATGGTAAGAGGTATACATGGCTCTTTTCTTGTTTTACAGTTAAATAGCACACTGGCTTTCTTTTCAGGTAGAAGCTGGTTAAAAGTACTCCCAAATGGGCCTCTTCAATTCATATTTTTGGCTTTAAAAGACGACTGCTTTTTCTTTCCTCCTTATTTGATCAGAAATGCCAAAAGTAAAGCCCATAATCTCTGGATGTGAATTGGGAAGAACCACATTGTGTGAAATAGTCATACCTCTTTGGCTTTTTTTTTTAAGGGAAGAAGGAAATTGAAGTTAAAAATGTATCCATTTCTCAGATATAGATCCAGTAGGATTATTTGTGAATATCAGGGAGAGGAAAGTCTTTAGATAAATGCAGTATTTTAGGCAGAGATAACACTCTTTCCTTCTGGTCATTTTGTCAGTGTGTGCTGTGTACAATTCACAAGGAGCACAATGACTAATATGTGCTGAACAATGTCGAGTTGGCAGTCACATTTTTTGAGTGCTGCATGTAGAAGCAAGGGCATTTATTAAAGTTTTAAAATGAATTTATGTTGAAATCAATGATATACCCTTTGTCTTGCCATTTGGGTCCCTATAAAACAAATGTATAGGGCAAGATTGTACCTAGTACAAAAAGCCACGTAAAATAACTTTTTACTCTCCAGGGTAGGAGCAGGCAATAGGAAAACACCTTTTAAAAACCACCTTTTAAAAATTGTAGCAGCAGCATTATGCCACAATTACAACTTCAACAAAAGTAGGGATATTTAAAGGTAAAATATAATCCAATCTACAAGTCGCCTACAATAAGCAATAACATTGTATATAATCCTTCCCTGTCAGACCATCAAATAATTTGGAAATCACTTTTGACAGTTACTCTCCATCTACGGAGGACTGGAGGGTGGCCAGTGTGGTTCCCATCTTTAAGAAGGGGAGGAAGGAGGACCCGGAGAACTACAGGCCTGTCAGTCTCACCTCGGTCCCGGGAAAGATA
>JAGPOW010003648.1:125535843-125552768 GCA_030014935.1 Caiman crocodilus | reverse complement strand
CTGGGGTCCTGTGACCCTGGCACTCGTTTCCTGCCATTGGCGGGGGGTCAGACTAGATGGCCTGCTCTAGGCCCCTTCTGACCCTAGGTACTATGGTACACAGAGTTTCCCATAAAAAGGGTATCATAAGCAGCATATCCACACCCTACCTGTTCACCCAGTGTCTTTTTCACTAGCAGAAACAGTCTTTCACCAGCGAGTTCTGGATATTTAGGGCAAAATCTTATTTCTGCTCTACATGCATTTATGTAGTTGCAGTTTTATGGTATTTATGCACAGTTTGGATCTTATTTCCAGCTGTAGCAGAACAGGACATCCTTGTATGTGTATCTGCCTTAAGTAAAGCAACAGCAATGGAGGGTCTTCTGTTTTTTGGACCAATGACTTAGTGCCTAAGGAGTAGAGACCTGAGTTCTGGGCCTCTTCCACATACTGGGAATTTGAACTTGCTTCTTTCACTTCCCAGAAAGATGCACTAACCACTGGTCTATGACCTGGGCCAGTGATTCTCAACCAGGGTGCTGTGACACTGGTAGGTGCGTAGGCATAATTAGCACTGGTAGGTGTGCAAATATAATTCACAAAATAAACCCAGAGATATCAAATAGGAATCTACCATGTTAAAAATGTTCTGATCTGTTGTGGTCTTCCTGAGTTCTCTGCAACACAAGAATTGTTCTACTATTTTTACAAAAAGGAGTAAGACTAAAAGCTGGCATTTTCAAAGGGGTGTCTTGAGCCAAATAAGGCTGAGAAACAATGGACCTACAACAGCATTGTCCAAATCTCTCTCTAGCCTCCTCTTCAAGCTGGTCTACTACACCTTGCATTTACTATTTATTGGATAAAATAGATAAACCACATTAGGAAAGTTCTGCCTGTAGGCTAGGGACAGACATTAAAATAGATGGAGCCTGAACTGATTCAACCTTTGCAGGTTAGTTTAACCTGCCTAGGTTGAACCAGTTTGTAGCAAAACAGACATAAAGGCACATGCCTGCAGTTGCTCAGGCCAGGAGCTGGGCATGCCCTCAGCTGCAGGGAAGCTGTGGGGGATGTGGCCAGTCTGGGCTGAACTGGCCAGAGAGAGGTTTAAATTCCCTCCTTCCTGTCCCACTAGCAGGGATCCAAGCTGGGTCTACCAGGTGCTCCAGTGGCCAGGCAGAGGCACATTCAGATGCTGCTGGCTGGGGAGATTCAGCCTGCAGAGGGGCTTTGTCTGGCCCACAGCGAGTCTCTTGGTCTCACTGGGTTGAGGTACCACTCTCTGGGCACACAGCTGGGCTGGGGCTGCTCCGTGGTGGGACTGCCTTTCTAGGCAGCCCAGCCACAGCAGCTCTTTTGCTGTTGTCGCTGGCCCCAGCCCCTCAGTACAGGTGGGGACCAGTGCATGCAGCCCTGGCACCACGCACACCAAGCCAGCTCCAGGCTCACTCCAGGTTGAGAAGCAGCAGCATGGGAGAGAAACTGCTCAACATGGGGGCAAAAGTGGCCCCTCCTCCTGCTGCTGCCGGCACTTCCAGGTGTAGCTGCCTGGAGCCTGTGCGGGGCTGCCCTGTGTCTCCGCTGTGTCACCGCCATATCCAGACTGCCCTGTGGATAGTGAAGAGCAGACAAAGAGCAGCCTGGTGCTGGCTCTGGGTGGCTGCAGCAGAAAGCGCTGGCAGCGGGAGGGGGAAGAAGAGAGGCTGCTTTTGGCCCTGCGCTGAGCAGCAGTTTCTCTCCTGCATTGCTGCTGCTCAGCCCAGATAGGTGAGCCTGGAGCTAGCATAGCTTCAGGACTGCGTGTGCTGGTCTCCACCTGTACCACGGTGCTGGGGGGGGGCTCTGGCCTTAGTGCTGCCACGCGCAGTCTGCTGCAGTTTTGCCTGCCCCACAGCAGGCCCCCCCTCACCCCTCCCCAGATGGGAAGGGGCTCATGCTCCCAGACGTTATGGCAGAGGATGCTGCTCCCACCAAGGGCCCTGCCCCCTCTCTCTGCGGTGGCCAGGCAGGGGCACACCCAGATGCCAAAGTGCAGGGCCCCTTGGGGGGCCAGGTATAGGGGTTATTACTCCTCCTTCTGGCGTCTGGTGAAGGGGACAGTAGGGGGCTTATTCTTCTGCAGGGATTGAACACCACAGTGATGGTGCACAGACCAGGCTGCTAGAAGAGTAGGGGGGAAACTAATTTTCCTTCCTGACCCCCTCTGCCTCAGGTACCATGGTGCCCTACTGCTGCAGCAGCAAGGGAGGAGTGCCCAGCAGACCTAGCTCAGGTCCCTGCCGGTGGCAGAGGGGGTGGAGGAATTAATCCCTTTCTGGCCAGACCTCTGCACCTGCCTGCTCCTGCCCAGGCTGGGGAGCAGAGGGGTTGGGCCAGTGCAGCTGGGCTGAAGCAGAGAGCCCAATCCAGAGAGCATGCCGGGATGCTGGGGGAGTCTGGTTTAAGTTAAACTAGGAAGGGGTCTGGGACAGACATTGCATAAACCAGTTTGAGCCAAATTAGTTAAGTGTGATACTACTACATTCAACCAGGTTTATCTCAAACTGGTTTCAGCCATTTTGAAACTGGTTTATGTGCAGTGAATGCCTGTTCTGTTACAGTTTCTGATCACTTAAACCAGTTTGTGTGTAATGACTGTCCCTAGCCCTACTGTGGAGAACAGGATCAGAATCAGACCCCAAGGCAACATTCATCTTGCTTAGCCACATACTTCTGGCTTGTTGCCCTCTTCTTGGCCCCACACATCTTCCCCATCTGGTTGCCCAGTGACACTGCATCCATTCAAGAAAGAAAATTTACAATAGTAATGCTGTTTATCAGGACATACATATAGTCTTAAAGATGCTGATTATGTCATGAAAGATGAACCCTCAGAGCTGTTGATATTATATGAATTTTACTCTAAATATACATCTTTTTCTTAGGATAGTAAAGTCGACTGATGCTTCCATTTTGGAAGATTTCCCTGTATGCTGTCTGGTTAGCACTTGCACACACTCTTTATTCTTTATATGTCAATATTCACGTTCTGAGCTACACTGTCAGATAACAGCAGTGATGAGACAGGACACTGACTCACAGACCCCACTGTGTACAGACAAGGGCACCACAAAAATCCTTTAATACCTGTGAGGCCAGTCTCCGCATGGCCTCTTCTTGACGTCTACGCATTTCAGGAGTTCCAGGGCAGCTTCCACTGGTGATTGAGGAGTGAGCAGATGGTGGCTGTGTTAGGGGGAGCTCTCTGTTTGCATCCACGTCTATATTAAACAAAGAAGGTAACACATTACTACAGGACAGCTGCGAGGCAAAATTGTACAACCTCTGTGGCAGGTATCTGTTTGGGATCCGTTTAAGCTGGTTAACATGTTTTCTATATCAGACAAAGATCTGGATTGAGAGTGTAGCTGTGATTCAGGATCGCCCCAAAAAAAACAGTACTGAAGAAATGGTGTCAGAACCAGCTGCAGGACAACTTCAGAGAAAAAGATCTAAATTAGGTGTTTTTAGGGGTTTTTTTAATAATAAAGAAAAGAGTATTTTGCAATACTTAATCATTGTTCTCTCTCTCTTTGCTCTTAAGTGTATTCTAATAGCAGCAGGTCCTGCCGAGGTTGGCTTTAAAATGTGAGAATTTTCCTGAGTCCTCTAATGTATGCTTCGGTTCAGCTTTAAATCAAAATGGTAATAGTGATCAATTTTTATGTCAGTGGAACCATTAAGAATAGCATCCATTACTGAAATAATTAATTTTTAAGTTTATTTACCAAGAAATACATTTACAGCATTGTTTTTGAACCCATGAACCTGCCTTCACCCTTTCTATCCGCCTAGGTGGAGACAAAAACAAACAGTTACTGGGGCTATTTGTTCCAGCCCACTAATACTGATCATATGCTTGTTATAATGCTCTGGGACACCTGACTGATACTTCAGTTAATAATAAACGTATTAAAGGGGTTTGTCTTCTGAACATGCAGAAATAAAGATGGACATAAGGGTTATTGTTTCCAAAACAAACCTGGTATTTTCCATTTTAAGGCGCTCAGGCCCACTTATTGGGCAAATAACCCTAGTCAAAATTTAGCATTCCCTCTTAGAACTGAATATCCAGAACTAAAAACTTAAGACTCTTTACAGTTTGCTGCTACTTCATTGAAATGCTAGGGTAAGATGTGAAGGCTGTGGCTAATTAAATTGCCCAGGAAGCCATTCTCTGTGATTTGCAAGTGAAAAATGTGAAATATTTTACCTCTGGGCCTCTGCCGACTGTACAGTTTTTAGGAACAGCTAAACAATAGCCTTTGTAATCTCCCTCACAGTCTTTTCAAACAGACTGGAAGGAACTTAATGCAGGTTTGCTGCAGGCTTTCAGTTATCATAAAACCAAGTCCTCCCCTTCATTATTCATCACACATGGATGAGAACAGGTTAGTCTAGCAAACAGCATTTGTTCAACAAGCTTAACCACAGTTTCAGTAAGGCAAAATGACAGATCCTTAAGTACTTAGGATCTGACCTTCACTGATTCAAGCATCCATCATTTTAGAGTCATTGGGTCATTTTAAACCGAAACTGGATTTTACCTGCAAGGGCACTGAATTTTAGAGGAGGATAAATCAATTTGTCTTGGTGGACAAGAAGTAGGGCAGATGCAATTGTCGGGACTGATGCATTGTGATGACCATTCTGTGAGCTCCTATGCCATAAAAGATGGAGACAGGTCATTTGGAAGGGAAGGAATAGGCAACAGGGGCAGCGGAGATATGTGCTATTGGAAGGAAACAGGGAATAAGAGATTAGGGGGGTTTGGAACAGGAACAGCAAATATCTCATTGCCAGGGGATGTCATCATGATCAAATGTTTGGCAACAATGTTTGTAATGGTCTATTAGGTGAAGGTGGAAGCAGGATCCTTCTATAAAGGATAAACGTAAGAGGATTTGGAGAGCTCTCAACACGTTAATACTTACGTTTTGGGGAGGCATGTGGACTATCAGAGGCAATCTGTCTCATGCGTGTGCCATGGCAGCTCAGCGCAACCAATCTGGAGATGATAGCTGTTTTACCGAAACCAATGTTCCCAACAATGACCACGCCTCTGTTTACACTGGCATTGGAACTCTGCAACTGTGCATCGATCTCATGGAACACCCAGTCTCGGCCAACGAACACCGACTCTGTTGTGATACTGGGCACCTCAAAGAGCAGTGGCTTCAAAGAAATGTCAGGAGGTCTATAAGGTGCAAAGCGTACTGTAAAAAGGGGACACAAAGAAAGAACAAAGTTAAGAGATGAATGGGAGTAAAGGCATGGTTACAAAATTACTTATTAAAATCTCTTAGAAGACCAGAGTGTTCATGCTGAAAAGAGTTTTCAGTGATAATTAACAGGCCTGCATTTTTTTTCTCAGAGGCTTGTTATTAATAAAACAGTGCATTTCTGCTTACAACACACCCCCGAATAAAACAGGCACCTTGTTTTTCAGAAGGTAGAAAAAAAAGATTTTTCCAGAGTTGTAGCTGACTGTTTGACATAGAATAAGTCCTTCAGGAAGCAAAAAGGCTGTGTCCAGATGAGCATGGACATTTGGTTCCCCAGGGACAAGCAGCAGTGGTGCACCTTGTGCTGCAGCTCCTTGTCCCTGGGGAACGCCCATGCCGCCCACACTCTGGCGTGTAGCACATTACTCTGGGGGAAGTAGAGGAGGCTGGGGCCAGCACTGAGACACAGATAAGTAAAATAACTAGGTCAAATTCACTTGAAAAAAGGTCCCATCTAAAAGGGTAGCTTTTAGTCACAGTAGCTCAACTCCATCGAAGACTACTTTAATAGCCATGTAGACACATCTTAAAATGCATTTACATGACAAACAGCTGCAAAGGTACTAATGAGAGCTCAGTCCTCTGTCTGAGCATGTCTAACAGACAAGCCAAAACTAAGTGTTTTGACGTGTGTGAAGGACAATCCTGTAGAGCAGAGGTTCCCAAACTGTGGTATGCATGCCCTTGGGGGTACCCAAGACATCAATGCGGGGGAACGTGAGAGAAACTCTGTAATGACGGATTTAATATTCATTGACATAATTGGCATATAAGGGGTTAAAATAGAAATGCATGCTGGTAGGGGTATGTGGGCAGCTCGTAAATCTGGAAGTGGGTATGCAATAAGAAAAAGCTTGGGAACCTCTGCTGTAGAGAATGGTGATTTTAACTCCTGTGTGTTTTCCAGTGTGAAAATGTTTTATCTGAAATAGTTTGGCACGATATTTTTACATCACACCATACCTTCACTTTGTTGGCCACATCTTACTATAGACAACCTCTTCTCAGAATGTTTAGCATGTGTAACTGATACAATCTTGTGTCTTTATGCCTATAAAGATGGGCTAGCTTTACAACACTCCATGGAGGAGAAAAATTGTGACTATAAAACCTCTAAAATAATGTGCTTTTATGTTAGAATACTGCTATTTTAAAAACTAATAATGAACTGCAAGCCCAAACATTAATGTTTTGTATTGACAGAAAAGAATAATTACTAGCTCTGTATCTCTTCCAACAGCAACCTGCAATATCGATGTATCAATAGATCAGCACATCTGTCATACATTCCAAGCATTATGGAAATGAATCTGCTCTAAAATTGCTGAGGCTGCCATTCAAGTTTTATGCTAGAGTACAAATTTGATAAAGCTAAGATATGTATTACTTTTTGTTATCTTTTGGAGATGGAAGTGAAAGTCTTGTGAAATATAAAATTAGCAAGGAATATAAGAATTGTTTCCCCCTAACTTTTAGCTTCTGATTTCAAGCTTTGGGTAGATAAGATGTATGCTGATGTAATCTTCACAGTCACTAAGTTTAGTATTTGTGTTCACTGCCTAGCTTCTTAATACAGAGTTGGTACACCTCATGAATAGCTACCCAGGGCCTAGATGTGGAGAGAAAGAGGAAATGCAAATGAACCTGCTTGAGAATCAGAGAAAAATAGTACTGGTGAAGCCACTCCTGACTACATCAACTTTCCTGAAGGGAACAAGGCTGCTACTTGCTTCATTAAATGTCATGTGTCTACATTATTTTGTCTCTGTTTAAAAGTTTCAGTAAGTACTCCAAGAACAACCTACCATACTTGTCATTAACAACATAACCTGTCAGTTGAAGGTAACCTCCATGAAGAAATCAGTATTGTCATTAATTTCTGGACATACACTGTTGCCTTTCACAGCCTTCTGAAAATGGGTATATCTAGGAGCACTTTGCCCTCCATAAGCAGGTCTGCTACTGTGCTCTTTCTTCCTCGTGGTCCCTGCCTTAGCACTGTGAAACATTTCTCTCAGTCTTTCAACTTGCCAATATATGACTTCAGCAACACAACTAGTGACAAATGACTGGAATACATAATACTTATTCGATTACACATAGATTTCTAGTTTTTAAATATGCAATCATTTCTAAATATGCATGCTCATTGTATGTATTACATAACATCTCATAACATCTTCCTGAGGTCAGCAATCACAGTGTTTTTACCCTTGGTATTTAGAGCCCCAGTTCAGACCCCTGCCACTTGTGGTAGCTAACTGTTAGCTTTTGTAGAAAAGCCGCTAGAAGATGACTTGACACACACTTCCCCATATTTTAAAGCTGAATGATCACTCTCCCCAATTATGAGGAATGACAAAAAATCTTTGCTTATTCAGATAATTATGAATTATTGCTGCCACCCACCCCCCAGGCTGGGCCAGCATCCCCTCCCCACCAGCCTACAGTAGCACACCCAAATTCTGAAGCTGGCCCTCCAACCAAAATAATTGCCCACCCCCATGCTAGGGAGTGAGAAAAACACAGGTTCAAACCCTGTCTGGATGCTAAACACCTAGAACCAAGGTCTTTAGCTTCCCTGCCAAGCGCCCCAACCACAAAGCTATTTGCAGCTAAAGCACAGGAAGTCCCACTTTCTCCTGCCTCCTTACTTTATTTGAAAGATGCATGTGTACATAGCCATGTGCAAGTGTAGACTATGTGCACAGCCTTATATATCCAAAGTGTAAAGCAGAGGCCAAAGTGGCCAAGGTGGAAAGCTGGAGAACTGCCATTTAGATGAGCACAGGAGAATAGGATTCCACCTAAAGCATACTTTTGCTAATACAGAAGTGTCATAGGTTCTGTCTGAATAGGTTTAGGATAAGCCACAAGAATTGCATATTAAAATATAATTGTTTTCTTAATTTCAAAGAGAGCACAACACACTGAATTAAATGGCATTCAGCCAGTCAACACAATTAGAATTTTGCTTTTATGTGAACTTCAGCTGACTGTAAACAGCAAAATGATTTAGCAAAATGCAAGTTCAATTTCTGAAATAGCACAGATAGGAAGAAAAGGGCTGTACTGAACTGATGCAGCTGGTACCTCAAGTCTTGCCACTTCCTGCATGGTCTCGCCTGCTGAGCACTGGGTGCTATGTGAGGAGGAGCACAGCACACAAGCACACTCCAAAGAGTACTGCTATGAAGTGCTGTTCTAAGCTATGCAGTTTGGGTATCCCAAGAGTATGAATATGTAGAGGCCACTTAAGGAAGGAAACTCACTTATATTAACATTACAGCTAGAAATACAGCCCTCAAAGACTGTTTTTCCAATACTTCTTCAGTTAGTATTTCTGAAGTCATGTATGACATTTGCTGTAAGAAAAACATATTAATATATACTTTTCAGTAATGACATGCAATAGTAATAATCTTACCACTGATTCAAAAAGTATCTGTTGAAATTTCTGCAATGTATGACAACAAAGGGCATAAGGGTAAAGAAACCAGCATTTGCTGTGTTTTATGATAATCTTCACTGTAGTTTAGTCAGTCTCTGATGTACCCATGCCTTGACCAGTATCATTCCTGACTGAGGCAGCATCCTGGAGCAGCAAAGGTATGTGGCAGACATAAAGACACTCTAGCTGGGTGCTATAGCATCTCTTTGAAGAACCCAGCCTCCAGTTGCTTCTGGGCATGTTCCAGGAGTGTGCCCTGTGCTGCTTTTTTTCATTGTGTTTTCTTTTGATACCGGGATTCCCCAGTATGCAGTGTGGGGAAAATTTTTTAGTTTGTGGCATGCCTTCTGCGGTGTCTCAAACTGCTTTCAAGTGACAAGTGTTCACTCATGTGGATGCAGCCTATGAAGCTAAAAACCCCTGGTAAACCTGGTCCTGCCTCTGAGAATTCCTCCAGTGATGTTGTATTGGGCTAATGACATCTTGAACTTCAATATGATATCACTTTATATTATCACAAGATCATAAAAAGAGGGTGGAAGGGACCTCAAGAGCTTGTCAAGCCTAGTACCCTGCTTAGGCAGGACTATCCCTGTCCAAGCCATCCCAGACAATAATTTTTGTCTAAGTTGCACTTAAACACTTCTAAAGATGAAGATTCCACAACCTCCCTAAGTAATTGGTTCCAGTAGTTAACCACATGCAAACTTAACAAGTTCTTCCTAATATCTAACCTAAATCTCTTGCAATTTATTGCCATTCCTTCTTATCCTGTTTCTGGAGGACCCAGAAAACAGCATTCTATTTGTAACAAGCCTTTTCTTGTTTAAAAAGACTGTTATCACATTCTTCCTCATTGTTCTCTTCTGCAGCCTTATTAATCCCAGTTCTTCAAACCTTCTCTCATAGGTCATGCTTTTAGACCGCTAATAATTTTTGTTGCTCTCCATTCATCTTTCCAATTTGTCCATGTTATATTTAATATGTGAAACTACATACAGAAATCCAGATGAAGCCTCACCAGTGCTGAACTGAGTGGAAAAATCACTTCTTGGAACTTGTATATAACAATCCAGGTCAGAAAGCCCACTATGCTATTAACTTTTTTTCCCAACAATATTACATTGTTGACTCCTATTCACTATAACTATGGCCTTTCCTATAATACTACATAGACTACTCAGTCATTCCTTATTTTGTGTGTGTTTGATTCTTCTTTTCTATGTATATAAAGAGGACTCCAGATGAAGCCCAGCCAGTGCTGAACTGAGCAGAAAAATTACTTCCTATGACTCGTAATGCTCCTGTTAAGAGAGCCCACTATGCTATTAAGTTGTCCTTATTGAATTTCATTCCATTCACTTTAGAGCATTTTCCCAATTTAACAGGGTCATTTTGAGTCCTAATCCTGTTCTTTAAAGTCACTGCTACCATACCCAGTTTGGTGTCATCAACCATTTAATAAAGTACATATCAATTCCATCCTTCAAGTCAGTAATGAAAATACTGAACAGTACTGGGTCCAGAACAGACCCATGGGGACGGTCTTTGATATTTTTCCTCCCAGTCAGTCATTGAGCTGTTGACAACTGCTCTATGAGCACAATTATCCAACCAATTATGTACTCACATTGTAGCAGTTTCAACAAGGTCAATGACCAGGGAGATGCAAGATCCTTTCAAGGGTGTCATGGGGTGCTATGCAATATTAGCACTGTTGGGTGTACAAACATCTACACGATTCACAAGATAAACCCCTATATTTCTAATAGAAATCCATAGTGTCAAAAACATTCTGATCTTTTGTGCTCTTTCCACAAGAATTGCTCAATTTTTTTTCCATAGTCAAAATATGAGTGAAAGATAAGGGCTGGCTTTTTCCAAGAGGTGGACTGAGACTAAAAAGTCTGAGAACAATCAATCTAGATCTAGACCCATTTGGCCCTAGATGGGGCAGCTGGTTTGTGGACTGCACCAAACCCATAGACCAGTCCTGCACCCAAAGCCACTGCTGGACTGTGCAGCATGGACCTGGTGTCTCTGCCACTGCCAGGCTGTATATCACAGCCCTGGAGCTCCAGAGCAGTTGCCTCATCCTGCATGGCCCCAGAGCAGTACATGGCCACTCTGGGGCTATGCTGCTTGTAGCAGTCACTCCACTGCTCCAGGACACAAGCTGGAACAGGTGCTCCCATGCAGCACACGAGGACATCCAGCACATCCTATATGCTGTCTGTGGGTCACTCCACAGGCTCTGTGAGCTGGATCTGGCTTGAGAGCTGCATGTTTGACACCCACCCCTGATTTGGACTTTGTTCCCACAGTTTATGTATGAGAATTGTGTGACAGTATGTCAAAAAGCTTCACAACCAATCGTTGATGACACCTCTTTTACCTATCCAGTTACAATGTTAGACTGATCCATCTGTAATTCCCCAGTTCTTCCTTTTACTATTTAAAAAAAATGGGCATTATGCCCTTTTCCAGTCTGAGATGTCACATGTCCTCCAGAAGTATTCAAAGAAAACAGCCAATGACCCTGCAATTTCTTCAAGTAATTACCTGAATACTTTAGAAGGGCCTGCTAATTTGAAAATATTTAGCTTAGTAAAAGTCTCTAATTTGTGCTTTCCATACTCCTGGCTGAATAACTTATCTACCCATCCTGCTTCTAATTGTGCTTCTCATCTGACAGTTGACTTTTCTGTCAAATACTTAAAAAAAGGCACTAGGCGCTTCAGCCTCCTCCACACTGCCATGTTCAGTAAGGGACTGACATTTGGTCTTCTACTTACTCCTAACATTTATAAAATAGTCACCTTTTTGCCCCTTGCTATCTCAATTTGTACCTTGGTCATTCTAATTTTGTCCCTATACACCTCATTCTTAGTAATATTACTGTTTCCATTTTTGGCAATATTCTTTTTCAAGTTTCAAGTTATTGTGGAGCTCACAGTTTAGTGTAGCAAGCCACTTGATATACTTCCTATACTTTCTTTGCATCAGGACAGCATGCTTTTGTTCCCTTAATATTGTCTCCTCAATTCATTCTAAAGTCCATTGTAGCACTGAAGTTCAACGTTCTAATTCCGCTTTCTAATTCTCCTTTCTTTCTTGCCTTAGGATAATGAACTCTAGCACTTCAAGATCTCTATCATGCAAGTGCCATTCACCTTCAGATTCTGCACAATTTCTTCCTCTTAGTAAGAAGAGAATCAAAAAGAACTTCTTCCCCTAGCCAGTCACTGCATTTCTAGAATATACTTTATGATAATATAAATGGAATTTCTGGTGCAACTGGAACAAAAAGGAGTGGATTTGTTATTAAATCTACCTACAAACAACAAGTGTGATGGCAGATTTTGGATGTTCTGGGAGATTCCATTTATCTGAATCTTGCTTTCTTGGAAAATGCTTTTCTGACCTTTAGAGGAAGGATATTATCATTTTTATCATCATCACCACTTGGTAACAAATGAGCTAGTGTTTTTGGCCACCGGGAGTTGTGTTCTTACTTAATTAAGCATGTACTATAATAGCAAGAGCAGCCTGGGCCTTCTGTTTTCCTTGCCAATAATAAGATTCCCTGAGTAGCTGCATCAGAGTCTAATTCTAGGCTGGGGAATCCCCACTCAGTTACTTTATCAGCCATTCCCATTCTCCTTGCATGTTCAGTGACCCAATTACAATATTTTTATTTTTAAATTTACACTAAAAACTGATTGCACAGAGACTCTCTTGTCTTCAAATGGCATTAAAAAAAGCAAATAATTTGTTGAAGTAGTTCTGTATTATTTAAGCAGGGCTGTACTATTTGATGGATATCCATAGGACCAAATCCTCCCTTTGCATAACTCCCATCTTAGCCCCTAGGAAGGGAGAATCCAGCATTAGTCCTGACGAGGGTGTGGCCATTGGTCCTGTTTTATACCGGATCATCCTGTTTTTAAACTCTTTGGGGGTTTATAGATGACACTTTAAAGCAGGTTTAATGTGGGTTAAATGCCTTTTGCACAGCTTTAATGTCACTGTTATTTGCACATTTGGCAGTGTATTGTGCATTAATTCCAACTGCTGTAGCACTTTCAGCAGCGTAATGTGCCTTAAATGACTTTGGGATGCAGCAAATGATTCGAGGTGCTGCAAAGCAGAACACCTCCGAGGAGTTTTAGTTTTCTACCCTACAGCTGCAGATGGAAGCACCGGGCTCCATCAGGCTCAGGGGCTGTGCAGGCAGACCATGCAGGCAGCTTGGTAAGGCAGGCTCCACAGAAAGGAAAAAAAAAAAAAAGCAGTAAGCCTGATTTTTTTTTTTTTTGCCCCAGAGCCCATCTGCCTGCCTGAGCTGTACGGGGGGGCCTGGTGCTTCCCTCTGTGGTTGCGATGGCTCCCGGGACTGCCCAAGCTGGGTGCCTGTGGATGGGTGCCACCAGGAAGGGGGGGTGCCACTGCCATGGAGAGAAGCACCAGCCCCACCCCCAGCTCAGGGACTGCTTTGCCTGCCAGCAACTCGCTCTCCCCTCCCCACTGCTGGAGAGACAGGTAAGCATTGGGCTCTGATACGGATGTACACGGCAAGGGGGTTTACTTCATCCTAAATTGAAGCAGTTGTTTTTTAAAAACACCACTTCAATTTAGGGAGAATTAAACCCCTGTATTGTGTAAAAATGCCCTTTGTTCCCCTGTCCACTTCTGAATGAGGAACAGACTGCAAAAAGTCCTGCTTTACAGTTCATTGGTGGACATACATGTCAATCACTCGTCCTTGTGATTCTATTGGCTCTGCCTAGAGGTAGGGCGGTGCACAGCCAAGAGGAGCAGGGTTCTGAGCTGTCCAGGCAGGGAGGTGGAGGTGGGGCCGGTCACTCTGTGCCTGTGTGAGGAGCCATGGCTGCAGTGCAAGTGCAGGCACAATGAGAGCTGAGGCACTGCAGCTCCCCGACCTCAGGCTGGGTGTGTGCAGGTGGGCACAATAAGCTGCCAGGGCCAGGCAGTTGGTCTACACATACCCACCTCTGCGCTGCCTCAGCACAAGATAATGGCTTTGACAGCAGACCGGTAAGAGCACTGCATCTGTATCTGCTCGAATTCTAGAGGGACTGGAAGGAAGCCCTTGTAACCATCTTTGCACCCACAGAGCAGGCCAGTGAGGCCCTAGGGTGTCGTGCTGTGCAGGGAGGGGGCGCTTTGGGCAGAAGGGCTGCCAGGCTCCTGGACCAGGTCATTAAGCCATTATTTCTTCTCTGGGACAGGAAAACCTATCTGTCTCCTGGAGAAGGAAGGGACGGTCTCACCCAGCAGCTGGCTGCACTGCCACAGATATCCAATGCCCACCAACTCCACTCAGCCCAGCTCCAACTAGAAGGTGACCAGGGCAGATTCCTGGGTGTCCAGTGTTCGTGCTGAATGCTGATGGGGGGGAGCAGGAGAGGTCCCTGTCTAGTGTGTGCCCCTGGCTCCCAAGCATGGAGCTGGGCTACAGTGAGACTGGGTCCGAGTGGACGGAGAGGGTGCTTGAGCCTCACACCTGCTATGCCATGTACTCTGTGACACTCAATGTCATTAAAAGTGCAAAATAACTGCCAGCAATAACCCTGGTCTTTTTCTTATGGTCATACCCTTGCTGCTGATTGGCCAAGGGACCCATGGTCCCACCCCTCAGTCCTGATTGGTCGAGGAGGTAGCACCCAGGCCCCTCACCACTGATTGGTCACGGGGGAAGTGGTCCTGACACATCACCAAGGGCATGTCCTGTATTTTGGGGATGCGTCAGTAGCCCCCCTAGTCTTGACACAGAAGCAAAAGTCATCTAATTGACATAATTATTCATTAGGTTGAGTCATTTCTTCATTTCAAAGTGTTTCATGTTGTTTTTGTATGGATATGAGGTTGGTGCTGACAAAAAAACGTCATTTAAAATTATCTTTGAAATGGGGCCAGTTGTTAATTGTGAATCATAACGGAAAATGGCAAGGCTCATCTCTCCTCTCTGTGACTTGATCCTACAGAGGAGGAGGGGACATGCATAGAGAGGAGATGCAGCTAGGTGGTACATCAATCCCTTCACAGAAATAAGAAGGATAAAGCGGGGTGGCAGGGGGACAGGGAGCAGCTATTCAGCAAACTATAGAATCCAAAAAGTGCATTTAATGAATCATGCAACTTGTAAGGCTCATAATTACTGTACATAACAGTGGCGTTTCTTCTTTTCCAGCTTTCAAACATTGCCAAGGGGTTTTAAGCATAAAGTAAATGGGACAAGGGGTGCAAGAATAGCTCATGAATAACCTGGGACTGTGTTCTCCTCTAATTATACCTGACTAAGCTGTTTGTCTGCAAAGGACAATGATGCAGTTCTTCAAAAGCTGCCCAACTGTTGGATGAGGTAGAAGCCACGAAGAAAAAGAATGTCCTCCCCTTGCTCATGGCTTTATATTGCTCTCTAAAGCTGGGAAATTTTATTTCTAAACCATAATGGCCTGATTTTGATTTCATTCATACTTGTACAAAGCAGAATGAACTCCATTGAAGCTGATGGAGTAAAACCAGGATAAGTGACAGCAGGCAGAATAGAAAGTATCCGACAAACAAAAAACCATTCTTGAGCAAGAAGTCAAATATCTAGCTGCAAAATGTCTGTGCATAATGGTTAAGAGATGCCTCGGCACAGCTTGTGTTGAGCACATTATGGGCACGGGAGCAGGGAGTTTCCCTTGTAGCGCAGGAAATGTTTCGGTGCAAGATGAGAGCCCGCCAAAACCTTGCAGCTGCACCAGCGAGTGCATGCTTGCTATTGGCTCACATTAAATTATGCATACGTGTCAGTCAGCAATTGGCCCGCTGACCAAATAAGAGGCTTGGGCGATGCCCACCCAAACTGGAGGAGAGCTGGGACGCGCATGAGGAGAGATCCCGCGTGTGTTTCCAAGCCACACGCAAGGCCTGATCAGCCGACAACGACTCCCCGCCGGATTCATCCGATGCCCCATAACCTGCGTGAGTGTGAGCTTTTGTGTGCCTGAGTTCCTGTTTAATTTTGTAACTTCAAGGAATGTGCCTACAGCCTAAGGACTGTAAGTAAAGTTTTTCTGCTTCCAACAACCCGCGTGTCTAGCTCTCTGATTCCACACTCCATCAGCGGCCCCGTTCCGCTGGCGTTTCTCGGCCCCCACATGGCATCACGAACAGGATTATCAGTATGCCAGGAAGACGCGATGGAGCTGGAATTAGTTGAGGGTTGTCCCTGGCGCGTTGGAAAACGTCACATGCTAGACGCCGCGGAATTGGAGGCGCACATCGCTTACCATCAAGCGGGTGGAACGGGTGGAAGAGTTGTGAGCGGTTGCCTTTCGCTCGAGGGAGAAGGGGACCCAGCGAAAGAGTGGTAAGTGAGCCTCCACCCGAGAGCCTTCGGATGTGTAATGGGGAGCGAGCGGATTCGATTTAAACCCCGGGAGCAAGGGGGCAGCGAATCCTCAGCCGAGCCGGAGCCGAGCGAGGAGGATGTAGCTCTCAGTCGGGAGTTCACTCGCTGTATGTGCTGTGTGTGGGAGAGCAAAGGACCAGCGCTGATAGATGTAGATACACTGTTACCTGAGTTGGGGCAGCCGGAGCTTTCGGAGCTCCACGGAGAAGCGGAGGGAAGCCACTTCGTGTCTCAAGGGACCGGCACGGTGTTAGAGAAGGGGAGAATGCTGCGAGTAATGTTCAGCACGGTCATGACCCTTATTTGGGAGAGGACTGAGTTGGAAGTCCGATTGCGCGCCGTACACACGGTTAAGCGGGTTGCAGTTATAGAGGAGAGCCAGAGTCCCCCTTCATTGCAAGATGGCGGCGAGACGGAAGGGGGCCGCCATGAAAGGGTCGAGAAGGAGGGCGGAGTCACCCACAGCGGGGCGGAAGTAGCAACTCCATCCCGAGGCATTCCCACGGACCTATTCCTGGGCCGTAACCAGGAGACAACGGCCTATATCCTTGGGCCGTAACCAGGAACCAATGAAAAGCATCCTGCAACTGAGTCTCTCACCAGATGCAGCGCCAGCTCGAGCAGCCACGCACCCTGTGGTGACAGAGGGTCAGGAGATGAGTGCGGCCTGCACTACTGCCAGCACCTATCATGTTCGGACCCGGACTGAGATTCAGGCCTTGTGTAAAAGGTCTAGAAT
>JAGPOW010003648.1:125524216-125535743 GCA_030014935.1 Caiman crocodilus | reverse complement strand
CATAATGGTTAAGAGATGCCTCGGCACAGCTTGTGTTGAGCACATTATGAGCACAGGAGCAGGGAGTTACCCCTGTAGTGCGGGAAAAGTTTCAGTGCAAGATGAGAGCCCGCCAAAACCTTGCAGCTGCACCAGTGAGTGCATGCTTGCTATTGACTCATGTTAAATTATGCATACGTGTCGGTCAGCAACTGGCCCGCTGACCGAATAAGAGGCTTGGGCAATGCCCACCCAAACTGGAGGAGGAGAGCTGGGACGCGCATGAGAAGAGATCCCGCGTGTGTTTCCAAGCCACACGCAAGGCCTGATCAGCCGACAATGACTCCCCGCCGGATTCATCCGATGCCCATACCCTGCGTGAGTGTGAGCTTTTGTGTGCCTGAGTTCTTGTTTTGAGTTTTGTAACTTCAAGGAATGTGCCTACAGCCTAAGGTCTGTAAGTAAAGTTTTTCTGCTTCCAACAACCTGCGTGTCTAGCTCTCTGATTCCACACTCCATCAGCGGCCCCATTCCACCAGCGTTTCTCAGCCCCCACACAAAAGAGAAGAGCCATGGCTTCAAAATTTCCAACCGTTTCTGGTTTGAGAATTTGCACATCAAGATGCAGATGAAAATAACCATGTTAAACCTAGATGTGTATACAGCATATTTTAAGGAAAATCACACACAGAGGAGGTTAGAGACCTGAGTTGATGAAAAGAGGCAGAACTCTTGGTTTAGAGAACACAGTGTCAACAAAACCCACGCTTTGTTCATTTAAACTTGCTGCTTTAACTGAGACTGTTTTGTTGGTTTCAGCATTATGGCTCCTAGATGTCTCAGCTATCACTATTACAGAAAATGTACAAATAAATAATCACAACCAGAAGCTAGAGAGAAAAGGCCCAATATATTTCTCCAGATGCTTTCTCATCTGCTGACCCCCAGTCTGGAAAGAACAAATGGCAGTATGATATCCTGTGCAGGCTCACTGTTAGGTCTTGAGGGCAGTACATGATGATGATAATGTTTTAGCACAATATTTTCTACTGGAAAATTGAACAAGGAAAGTTAAATTAATTTTAACTTGTATTTCAAATTTTTTAACAAGATTAGTTAATAACTATGTGACCATCCCTCTGACCCTACTGTAAATATAATCAGTTTGCCTTTAAAATTTACAAGAATGTTGTGCCACATTTTATTATTTTGCATTTGATCCTTTTCCAGGCTGTAATGAACGTCTATGGCAGTTAGGAAGAAAACCCCCAACATCAGAGCTGTTTTATGTCTTTTATTTTAATCCCTCCACAGATTCCCTTTTTCTATCATAACAAGAGCTGCTTTTCCGTCACTGTCAAAGCTTCTGTATTTCTCTGACCTTCTGGCTAGGGACAGAAGTTACATGTAAATCAGTTTAAATGATCAGAAACTGGTTAAACCTGTCACAGAACATAAGTTCAGTGCATATAAACCTGTTTCAAAATGCCTGAAACTGGTTTGAGATAAACCTGGTTGAATTTAGTATCAGACTTAACTGATTGAGCTCAAGCTGGTTTATGCAATATCTGTCCCAGACCCCTTCCTGGTTTAAGTTAAACCAGACTCCCCCAGCATCCCAGCATGCCCTCTGGACTGGGCTCTGTGGTCCAGTGGACCAGGGCTGGTCTTGTTCCTCTGCTCCCCAGCTGGAGCAGGGACAGGCAGGGGTAGAAGCCTGGCCAGACACTGGCCCTGGAAGGGAGCAAGGAAGAGGTTTGGTCCCCAACCGCGCTGTCCCCTGTGCCACTGGTGTGGACCTGCATTTCTCTGCAGTAGCCTAGAGTGAAGTGGCCAGGGAAGGCATCTAATTCCCCGCTCCCTGTCCCGCTGGCACAGACCTGAGCCAGGGTCTGCCAGGCACTCCTCCCTTTATGCTGCAGCAGCAGGGCCAGGGTCGCAGCCAAATGCCAACCGATGTGGCACCTTGAGGCAGAGGATGAGGGGGGGATTAAAGCCCCTTAAAGCCCCTCTACCCTCACTGCCTCTAGGGAACCACGGCCAGAGTCTACCTGCCCCATCTGCTACTGCTTGTTCCCTGTGAGGGGCAAACAGCAGGATATGCCCCCTTCTTCCCCCTCTGCCAGATGCCAGAGGGAGGGGGGAATAACCCCTTGTCTAAGGGGTTGTGCCAGCCAGCCTCTGGCCGGGCCTCCGCCCTGCTGCTGGAGCAGCAAAGGGGCAGGGTCCTGATGGGGCAGCAGCCCACACCATGGTGTTCAGGGAGCATACACCTCTTCCCCACGGAGGGGAACCACAAGTGGTGGGTCAGAGCTGCTGTAGACTCTGGCAAATGGTGGCACTGGGGCTCAGAGGGGGCCAAACCCTCCTAGCATTGCCACCACAGCTGCTCGTGGCAGCTTTCCCTGCCCCTGCTTACAGCGTGACCCCCCCTGCTGGGAAGAGCCTTGCACTCTGAGACACTGACAGGGGCAGCAGCCCCTGTCAGGGTCTCTCCCCACTTGCTGCTCCAGGAGCAGGGAGCAGGGCCAGAGGCCGGCTGGCACAGCCCCCTTAACTGGGGCAGGAATGGGGGTTATTTCCCCCTCTGCCCCTGAGGGACCGCAATGTATCTGCTTGCCCTGACTGCCACTGCTGCTGCTTGCGCCCCCCCCAAAAAGGGAGCAAGTGGCAGGATAAGCCTCCTTCTGCCCCCTCTACCAGATGCTGCAGGGAGAGGGAGAAATAGTCTCCCTCCCTGCCCCCACCAAAGAGGCTGCAGCCTCTGACACGGCATCCCAGAGTGCAAGCCTCTTCCTGGCAGGGGGAAGCATGTCATGGGCAAAGCTGCCACAGACAAGTGGGGGTCGTATTCCCTGGGCTGCTGCTCTGTCAGAGTCCTCCCCCTTGCTGCTCCAGCAGTGAGGTGGGGGCCTGGCTAGAGACCAGCCTACAGGGCCCCTTAGACAAAGAGGCAAGGAGGGGGGTTATTCCCCACTCCCTCCAGCATCTGGTGGAAGGGGCAGGAGAGAGCTTAGCTGCTTGCCACACACAGGGAGTGAGAAGCGGTGGTGATCAGGGCAGGCACACCTTGGCTGTGGTCCCCTGGGGGTAGCGGATCCCCCTCCCTGCCCCATCTACCTAAGAAGCCATGCCCATCGGCGTTTGGCCATGACCCTGGCCCTGCCCTCCTCTGATCATGGGACACTGTCCCTGACTTGATATATTTATGGCCAATTCCTTCTCTAAATCTTTCTGTGACTCCAACAAGAAACAGGCCAACTAAAAACAGCACTGACAAATGGGCAGTAATTAGACCTAATGTAAACTTAATTAATAAACATACAATCCAAAGTCATAAAACATATTATAAAATGTTCCATGCTTCATTTGGTCTCTCTTCTCTACTTTTCTCATGCTGCTAAGCTGTTTGAGAGTTGGGACACATTCTGGGTATGGACAGAGGCTGGTATGTTTGCAAGTGCCTTCAGATTAGCAATGACAAAAAACAGGGCATCTGCATTAATGTCTGGTAATATGAAATATGAGTAAATGTTAAGGAACAACTCCAGTCTAGAGGGCTCCCCTGAAATAGACTTTGCAATGGGGTATGAGAACTTTGTGCAGTGCTCAGTTCCCAAAGAGAAAACTCACTTATAATGCATGAGAAATACTACACTTTTTAACCCCTACCATGCTTCTGAAAGGTCTCTTGTCACAAAGGAAACAGTAGTATGACATGAATTATGTATTTCATTCCCACTTGAAAATGATGGATATGCTCCTTAATATTATGGCCCTAAGGAAAGATGTTATAGTCGAGGTTAAGGAACAAATAAAATTGCTGAGCACTATGGCAAGCTTTTGACCAAGTCAAATAGGTGAGATGGTAAAACTGATGAATCCAGAATTAATCTTGGCACAGAAAACATTCTAGCAATATACTTAATGCGGCACATTTTCTTTGCATTTTGGCAGCAATGCTGAAGAAAGACATGGAAGAAAAGTCTCCATTTGGAAAACATTAGGGTAAGTTCTATACTCGCCAAGTTACAGATTTAGTTCTTCTGTTTTTATATTTTATATATGCATGTTGCATGTTAACAAGTGAAATTATTCTGTAACACTTCTGAAAAGTTGAAAGAGGGGCCTTTCAAAGCAGAAAGCCAAAAATCTATCAAATAGCAAATGGTCTCAAGACTCTAGTGTGGTGTAGACAAACACTGCTTAAAAATAGCTCTTTTGATTTAGGTGGTCCAGTAGACTACTGTGGGTGCATCCATACAAGACGCATTGGAGTGAGGAGTGCAGCCCCTGCCAGGCTGTCTATTGCCAGGGCTCCCCACCACACGCAGGCAGCCCCCATACTTGCACCACTGTAGGGAAGTTCTGCATGCTTGAGCCAGTTGCCTTCAGCGCCCCCTGCCGTGCAGGTCTCAGGACCCCATGGGGAAGCAGGGGCTGGGGCTCCTTCTGGCAGAGTCCAAGGACTTACACAGCAGGGAGCAGTGAGGCAGCTGGCTCCAACACATGGAGCTTCCCTCCAGTGGCACATGAGTGTGGGGGGCTGCCCATGTAGAGGTGGCCTAGCAAGGACTGTGCTCTCCAACAAGATGTACAGTGCTAGCTAGAGCTACACACCACTGGGCACCAGTGCCTGCGCCGGGCACAAGCACCCTGAGTGTCCCCGCCTGCTGCTACTGCCTGCGGGGCTTAATGCCATGGGGGCAGTGTGTGGGGGGATCCTCACACCCCCCCACCCTCCCTCACACCCCATCCTCCCTCATACCCCACACCCCTCCCCAATTTCCTCACATATACACCCCCAACATACCGTATTGCCCCCACACCCAACCACACTCCTTTTTAAACCCCCACACCCCACCATACACCCCCCACACACAAACACCCCCCATATGCCACCATACACACCTGCAAACACACCCCCTCACAGAATATACAAGACTAAGACTTTATTTTTGAGTTATACAATCACCTCTATATATACTATGCAAACACAAATCATGATACAAATATTTTGTGTAATAAAATTAAAATATGTTATAGTAGGCATGTGTTGGCTATAGGTGTTATATGGCTTAAGACCCCTTCCCAGGGATCACTGACCTACAGGTGGTGACAGGGTAGGACCTAAATTAGGTCTTTCTGTCTGCTTATAGGGTGTTGTATTCTTCACCCGCCACGACTCTGATGTAGTTTTTGGGAGGCAGTGCCCTGTAGGCAACCTTCTATATCCTTTACTCCGTTCTCTTCATGGGTCTCCAAACCTCCCCTTTAACCCACCCTAACCATGTCCTGTCTCTGACAAGGATGTATATCGCCGAGACTTCCGGATGACTCTAGTGATGCAAACTGCTCTCAGTGGCCATACTGACAGGGGGCCCCACTTGGCTAGCTCCTTTCCAGCCTTGATCGTTCTCTCCACCAAGCTAGGAAGTCCACAGCTGCTAATCAGTGGGTTCAGTAGTCAAAATATAGTCTTAGATATACCTGAGCCCAAAAATCAATAAGGTGGTGGCCATGGCCACTGTTGGCTTACTCCATCAACATAGGAATAGTTCTTCTCCCCAACAGAAGTCCCTTTAGAACTGTAACCCTCACATGTCCTGGTCCTGCCACTTGAGGTCTCTTTAACAGTCCTACCAGGCCTTGGTAATCTTCCATCCTTAGACTTAAGGTCTAATTAAATACTCTGGGACTTCCAGCTGCCCCTGCCTTTCCAGTGTATGTAAAGCCTGGGTGTACAGCCCTGTTCTAGACTGATCTCTGACCCCTGAGTCCAACAACAGCTCCCAGGAGGTAAGTAATGTCCCAGTGCCCAGGTCTTCCACCCGATCTGCTTCTACCCAGGGTCCCTCTAACCTGAAAGATGGCTTGTCTCCAACCATCTGCCTGGAGTCACAGATCACTGCTCTCAAGTCTGCAGGCTATTGGATTCTGTGCTCGGTGGTCCTCTGAGCACCGGGCCTCTCAGGCTGGGCTGGCTGCTCTCTGTCCTGGAACAACTCAAGCCTGCCCTCTTTGCTGCACAGCGCACACCCTCTCTCTATGCCTCTTTCCGTTGATGCGTCATATCCTGCAGCTTCCCGCCTCAGCCCCAACTGAAGATGATCTGGTGAGTGACTTGAACTGGTGTTCCCTTCCCTTGCACCAGAGGCCTCCACCCAGACAGAACCTATTGTTCTGGCCTCTACCCAGATGGAGCCTCTGGCATTGGCCTGTGGGAGCTACCTGGCATGGCTTCCAGCAACTGGGAATGGGAGCAAGGTCACCCCCACCTGTGCTTTATGCTCTTTAGTGAGGTCCCTGGAGTCCCAGGTCACTGAGTTCCAGGCCCAGATAGGCAGACTTCGTGCCATTAGGTCCCATGAGCAGATTGATGACTACTACAGTCAAGCTCTTCTTTACTCTTCAGGAGAAGAGAAGAAGATAGAGGAGAAGGCGGCCAACAAGAAGGCTGGTTGAAAAGACCCACCCAAAGCTATATGGAAGATGGTTGTCTCAGGCTCCAGGACACGCAGGACTAGGGCTGCTTCTCCCCATGCATGAGGAGGCTCTGATGGAGACACTGGATGAGGAGGCAGGTAGTCACTGAACTGCCACCCCCCAAGAAGAGGCACAGGGTGGTGGTGGTGGGGGACTCTCTCCTGCAGGGCACCGAGGGACCCATCTGCTGTCCTGACCCCCTAGCCCATGAAGTCTGCTATTTCCCTGAGGCCTGCATCTAGGATATTGAGGAGAGGATCCCTATGCTCGTCCAGCCTTCTGACCACTACCCCATGCTCATCTTCCACATGGGCATGAATGACATGGCCAGGAGTAATCCAGACTGAGTCATGAGTGACTACAGGGCTCTGAGGGCTGGGCTGCAGGCAGTTTTTTCCTCTGTGCTTCTGACTGCAGGCCACAGACCTAGGAGGGAAGGACATGTTGAAGAAGTGAACCAGTGGCTCGAGAGGTGGTGCTCCTGTGCGGGCTTCAGTTTCTTCGACCAGAGCACACACTTCAGGGAGAGAGGACTCCTGAGAAGGGACGGCATCCAACTCACATGGAGGGGTAAGTCTCTGTTCTCAGCCAGGATGGCCGATCTTCTAGATAGGGCTTTAAACTAAAATCACTGGGGGACAGGAAAACACTGACTGGAGCATGCCCAGGGACCAGCACACAAGTAAGCTCCAAAGCTGGGGACACCAGGAGAGCCACTCTTGCACAAGGTGAGGGAATCGTTTTCCCTCATTGTGACAAGAAATCGAGGGTCTCAATTGGAGGACTCAGGTGCATTTACACTAATGCCAGAAACATGGGGAACAAGCAAGAGGAGCTAGCTCTCCTACTCTCCAGTGGGAATTACGATCTACTAGGGATTACAGAGACCTAGTGGGACTCCTAACATGACTGGAACATAACTATAGAGGGCTACACCCTGCATAGAAAGGACCGAGTAGGGAAGGAAGATGGAGATGTAGCTTGCTATGTGAGGGAGCAGTGTGCCTCCTTGGAATCTGACATCAGCTCCAAAGAAGAGCAGCTCAAAGCCCACTGGGTCAAACTATGGAGGGGGGAAGTGAGAGAAACCTAACTGTAGGTGTATACTATAGATCACCAAACCAGGGGGAGAAGCTTGATCTGGAGTTCTCTTGAGAACTGGCAGAGGCCACACGCACAGGGGACATGGTTGTCATGGGTGACTTCAATTACCCAGACATCTCTTGGGAGGAGCACTTGGCTAAGTTGGATTGGTCATGTTGCTTCCTGACCTGTATTGAAGAGCTCTACCTGACTCAGGAATTGCATGGGTCAACCAAAGATAATGTTCTCCTAGACTTGGTCTTGGCCAAAGGAGATGATCTGGTGAGCGACTTAAATACAGAGGGTAGCCTGGGTGACAGTGACCATGAAACCATCATGTTTGCTGTCCATCACAACACAGGCAAATTAGCTAGCGGGGATGAAGTTTTGAAATTCAAAAAGGCAAATTTCAACAGGCTCCAGGCAATAGTAGGGGAAGCGCTGCAAGACCAGGGACCAAAGGTGAAAGGAATGCATGAAGAGTGGTCATTCCTCAAGGACACAATCCTCAAAGCACAAAAGAAGACCATTCCCATGCGGAGGAAAGGTAACAGAAGGGCTGGAAAGCCCTTTTGGCTTAATAGGGATATCATGGTCCTCTTGAAAAAGAAAAAAAAGAGGCATACAAACAATGGAAGCTTGGGACAGTCCCCAAAGAGGACTATAACAATGTGTAGGGAGCAGATTAGAAAGGCTAAGGCGGTAACTGAATTTAAATTAGCAACAGAAATCAAGTACAATAAGAAGTCCTTCTTTAGGTATGTAGGGAACAGGAGGAAAACAAATGGAAGCATGGGGCCACTGCTTAACAACTCAGGGCAGCTGGTTACTGACGCTGAGGAGAAAACAACTCCTGAGTGACTGCTTTGCTTTGGTATTTCACTGGACTAAGGGGAAAATCATACTAGATAAGGTTCAGAATGAGCATGGTGAGAATGACTGCTTCTTGGTGTTGAAGTTGAGCTTGTCCGTGATCAGTTAGAAAAGTTAGACATTTATAAGTCAGCAGAACCGGATAAACTTCATTCAAGAGTGCTGAAGGCCAAAGTCATTGTGAGGCCTCTGGCAAAATTCTTCCAAAACTCGTGGTGGTCAGGGGAGGTCCCTGAAGACTGGAAGAAGACCAATGTTGTGCCCATCTTCAAGAAGGGGAGGAGAGAAGACCCAGGCAATTATAGGTCAATTTGCCTAATTTGTATCCCAGGGGAAATCCTGGAAAAATTCATCAAGGAGTATATATGCGATAGGCTTGCAGAAGATAGGATTCTGAATAACAGCCAGCGTGGCTTCATCGTGGACAGGTCTTGTCTTACCAATCTCCTTCTACGACAAGGTAACTCCCCACCTGGATAAGAGAGAGAAAGTTGACATTGTATACCTAGACTTCCAAAAGGCCTTTGATCAAGTATTCCATGATGTTCTCATGGGAAAATTGAAGGATTGTGGGCTTAACCGCTTGAAAGTTAGGTGGGTAGCAAGCAGGCTGTGGGGCAGGACCCAGAGAGGTCTAATGAATGGATCTGTGTCATCCTGGCAATAAGCGGTAAGGGGTGTCCCACAGGGGTCCATGCTTGGTCCAGTGCTTTTCAACATCTTTATCAATGATTTGGATGTGAGGGTGAAGAGCTCATTGGCCAAGTTCGCAGATAACACCAAGTTATGGAGAAACGTGGCCACACTTGAAAATAGGCTGCAGATACAGGCGGACCTAGATAGGCTGGCAACTTGGGTGGATTGGAACCAGATGAAGTTCAACACGGAGAAGTATATAGTGCTGGATCCATCTGGGGACAAACAATTTCCAACATACTTACAGGCTTGTAGCACCAAACTGACTAGCACCATGACTGAAAGGGACCTAAGGTTTAATAAAAGACCATGGTATGAACGTGAGCCATCACGTGAGTATGATGCTGTAGCCACCAGGGAAAACAATACTCTAGCATGCATCAACTGATGCATCTCAAGCCAAACCAAGGAAGTGATTCTTCCACTTTGCTCAGCATTGGTGAGACTGCAGCTGGAGTACTGCATTCAGTTCTGGGTCCTGCACTTCAACAAGGATGTGGGAAAACTTGAGAGAGTCCAGAGAAGAGCCACCCATATGATCAGAGACTTTCAAGCCAAGCCATACAAGAAAAGGCTGAGGGACTTGGGCCTCTTCAACCTAAAAAGGAGAAGGCTGAGAGGGGATTTGGTAGCAGCTTACCACTATATCAGGGGAATAAATCAAGGGCTCAGCAAACAACTGTTCACCAGGGCATCCTTGGGAAAAACTAAGAGTAATGGCCACAAATTTCTGGAAGACCATTTCAGGCTCAACATGAGGACAGTGTCCAAACTGTGGAATAAGCTCCCTCCAGAGGTGCTGCAATCACCCACCCTGGAAATCTTCAAGAGGAGACTGGATGGTCACCTCACTGAGGTCTCCTGACAACAAATGTCTTTCCTGCCTAGTGCAGGGGGGCTGGACCCGATGATCTTGCGAGGTCCCTTCTAGCCCCTAACAATCTATGAATCTATTCAGTGCTTTTCCTGCCAATCCAAAGCCTCACGCTGCTCTGGAAGCACCACAGTGTCTCCTGCACACCGACTTGGGGGGCTGCCTGTGCTGCGGTAAGATCAAGGTGCTGCCCATCCCTTTCCCTCTTCTCTTCTCCTGCAAGGTGTTTGACTTTTAGTGTATGATTTGTTTTTTTACTGGTTCTAAGATGGCAAAGCCCCTGCTCCCGAAAGGAGAATTTCTGGGGGGCAAGGGGAGGAACTTCTGGTGGCAAACATCAGGGGGGCAGGCATGGGACTTCCAGTCCCAAGATGGCAAATAAAGGACAGGGCAACTGTCGGGGGAGGGGGAGGGGGAAAGGCAGTTACTCATGTGGTCCTCCAAAGCTCATCAAACTTTGTTAAATGGCCCTCCAGTTGAAATTACTGCCTGCCTCTGCCTTAGAGACATTCAAAGAAAAAGAATTTTACAACAACAGTTCAACTAAAAGTGAGTAGCTAACCCCAAACAAAAATGAACCCTAGTTCAAAACAAAAGGGAACCTCCTCCCCAACAGACCCCTCCATTCTATATAGATTTCACAAAAGCCCATCCACAAAAGTTGGCCTCGGGTATGTAAAAATCCTAGGCCCTTTCTCCGGTTGATTCCAAAATGAGGAGACCTTCTTGGCAAATGCTCTATCACTAGCCTAAGGTACTACATACAGCATCTCCAGATACTGCATTGCAGAGGTATGGCAGGAGAGGCTGTCACTTGTGTAGAAGGATTCCAAGCTATTAGGACTTAATAGGTCAAATTCAGAATCTTTAATTATAACTGAAAATGAATCAACAGTCAGTGTAATTCTGAGAGCACCTTTGTCTCCTGCTACTAAAAACAACACTTATTAAGCAGGCTACTACCTTCTGTATTAGTTAAGTTTCCATGCTAAGTTCTGGCACAGTCCCAAAAATGAATCACAAAGTGTGGAAATATACTCTCAGTAAATAGTAGATGACCTTCTTTTCCCAGCCTACTAACATGGCGACTGTGGTATTGATGCCTAAACAGTCAGATGGATTACAAATTGGCTGCAGGGTCGTACTCAGAGGGTTGTGGTGGATGGGTCATATTTGACCTGTAGGGAAGTGGGCAACGGAGTCCTCCAGGGCTCGGTCCTTGGGCTCGCACTGTTCAATTTCTTTATCAGCGATTTGGACGATGGGGTGAATAGCAACCTGTTTAAATCTGCTGATGATACCAAAATTTGGGGTGAGGTGGGCACGCTGGTAGGGAGGGAAAGACTGCAGAAAGACCTGGATAGGTTGCAGGAGTGGGCTAACAAAAACAGGATGCGTTTCAATACAGACAAGTGCAGGGTGCTGCACTTGGGCAGCAGTAACCAGCAGCACACTTATAAGATGGGAAACTCCCTTCTTGAGAGCATGGAGGCAGAAAGGGATCTTGGAGTCATTATTGACTCCAAGATGAACATG
>JAGPOW010003648.1:125409783-125524116 GCA_030014935.1 Caiman crocodilus | reverse complement strand
GGTGCTGGCTCCTACCCTGGGGGTCTTTAAGAAGTGGCTCAATGCCTACCTGGCTGGGGTCATTTGAGCCCAGTTTTCCTCCTGCCCAGGCAGGGGGTCAGACTTGAAGGTATACATGGTCCCTTCCAACCCTACTTCTATGTTTCTATGATTCTATGAACATCACTACAATTCTTATCTGTGCTAGCTCTCATGCATGCCTTAATATCTTTTAAACACTAGATTGGGTTTTCAATAGCACTGTGCACATCAGGAGAGACTGAAATGAAGAGTCAGAAGTTGCCAGCATCCTGAAAAATTGAAATTCATATCTCCTTGTAGCCCTCAGTCCATGTTAAGTGGAGGGGAAGGTAAGATCTAATTGTATAACAGGAAATCCTTTACTAGTGTGATTTATGTTTCATGCCCAGTTCTGTACCCAGAATGGCAAGGTCAAGAATATTCAAGACATTTAGATAGCCAGTGAGTTTTCTCACCTGTCTTCCCCTTAATTTTCACAATCATATTTTGAAAGGCATTTTACATCTAATTATATAGGCAATCTACATAAAAACATCAGCTTCAAAGTTAAATCTGAAATTTCCTAAGCTTAAAGAGAAAATCAATACATCCAAGACTATAACACTTTTCATGGAATGTACCATTGATTTACTCAGAGAATGTTATTTTAACAGGCACTGCAATCCTGTAGACGGGCTTCTAGTATCTTAGGGACACATAATTAGCTGTTAGTCTAAAGTCAGGTAGAAGGCAGGGTATAGACCAATGATCCTCAAGCAGAGTGCCATGGTGCTTCATCTTACAAGAGCATGTGATATACACACACACGCACGCATGCACACACACACATGGAGAGCAAGTGAGAGAGAGCGCTAATTTTAGCTCACAAAAGCTTATGCAATATATATCTACTTGGGTTAGTCTATAACAATAGCTCTCAACCTTTTCAGACTCAAGGCACCCTTGGATAATAGACTTGAAGTACACCACAGAAAATGCCAGCTCTTAGTTTTCACCTGTTTTGCCTACAGAAAAATAATAGAGCAGTTTTTTTCTGTTGAAAGGAACTCAGAAAGACGACTGTGGATTTCTATTTGGAATCTTGGAGTTTACCTTGTTAATCATGTTTGTAAACCTAACAGCATTAACATTGTGTGGCACCTTGCAGCACTCTTGAAAGGTTCTCAGGGCACCCCAGAGGGCTGTGGGGCGCTGGAGTAGCATGGCCACTAAGGTGCATGCTTGGCAGCCCGGAAGTTCAAGTTTGAGATCATAGCAGAATCATTCCTGGTGCAGCCTTTCAGAATCCAAAGGAAAATCTACAAATTCTGCTAAATACCTTGTCATAAAGACATGAACTAAGGAAAGGAATGGTGCCAGGGCAGCTTGGTGGAAAATCACTACTTATAAATCTACCCTACCTTCTTCTAGCATACCAACCAATTTACCAAATTTACTCAAATCTAAGACAATGTCCTCCTCCCATTGTTAGCACGGTGGGGAGCCTCTTGTCTTAGATTTGACTAAAGGGGGTGGGGGCTGGCACGCACTGCTTTCTCTGCTGTAACAATGAGGGTGCAAGGCAAATTTAAGAGAGCCCTCTGATAGCTAGATTCTGTACCTGGAAAATGATAACACACTCTAAACAAAGACATCTAGCTTCAATAGAAAATAGAAGACTAGCAGATAACTAATTTAGCAGTTTCCATCATTAAAATGTATGACATATTTGTTGATATAAATCTGAGTGTTCAGAGAGCTGCAAAGGAATTTCATGTTACAAATACAGCTAATTAAAGTAGCAGCGTTTGAGTCAAAGTGAGATAACTTTCCTGCACTCACATACTAAACCCAGAACTAAATCCTTTTTCTAGAAGTTGATGACAAATTTACATACATACATACTCTAACACATGCCTCCCTGTCTGCATTGCTATGCACACAGCAGTATGATAGCATTCACAGAAAGCATTAAAAACTATATGAAATAGGGTGTTTGGGGAGAAGATGGATGAGTACATTTACTCTTAAACAGTGGAAAGAATGCAGGTCTTTTTTATATAGGTAAATCTGTTTTCATTTTGAGCAAGTAATTATTAAATTACTGCTTCGATTATTTTTCTTGCATTACCTACTTTGGAAGATGTACTCATAGGTTTTTAATTATCCAGTCTACTTTTGTATTTATGCCTATTTATTCCTTATGTCCAAATGCTCATCAAATTGAAAATTATTTTTACATTAGTCTGGGGCTATAACTAGTTATTGCTCTTGAATGCAACAAGTAGCATTAATGCAATGTTAACACTGAAATGTCCAAAATGTAAAGTCACTGGAACTCTAAATTTGAAAAGTGAACTTAAAACATTCACTTTGCATGTAATTTTCAAAGGAGTTTAGGGGACAGACCAAGAAGTACATTAGAACAATGTGGCTAAGTTAACATTTTGAAAACTACCTAAATGCTTAAAACTTTCTTTGGTGTTTAACCTTAAAATAAAGTTATTATGGCAATCATATTTTATTGATCCCATATGGTCATAACAATGAGTGCCCTGCTAAGGAATTTGAGGGAGGTTCTCTTCCATGAAATATCTTCCAGTGTGATAAGCAGAGCCCTAAGAGGTAGTTTGACATGCCCAATGTTGATCAATAAGTCAGAACAGGGTCTAAAAAACCTGACTTTTATTTGTGATGGGACTCTTACCTCTGACAATTACAGCTTTTGAAAAATAACTATAAAAAACAAGGAAAGAAAAATGTAATATAATCAGCTATCAACAAACAACAGCCCACATAACAATGAAATACTATTTACTTTTATATTTTTAACTGTCAATTTTTTTTAATTTCAAGTATTTTCTTAACAGAAAAACATATTACTTAGCTGTTCTATTTCAGGAATGTGTCCTTCCCTTTCCCTTCTGGGGTTTTAACTAATCAGGTCCTCATACCAAAGAGTTGCCCCAAATCCTCATCACTGCCTGCTGGGAGGGGCGTATCTGAGACCTCTCTATGAACCCTGTTCCTGTCAGACCCATATTTCAGGCTAATAAGTATAAATTATATGAGATTTTCCCCCCTCTCTGTAATTGGCTGTAATCTCTGTGCTCCATTTAAGTACCTTGCCAGTAAGAAAAAGTTTAGTGTCATAACCGTTTGGACATCAGCACTCATGATACGTTCTCTGTTTCATTAGCCATTGAAGTTATATTTGTACCAAATGCTTAAAGATTAACTCCACATGGTAGGAAAAGGCCTCAAATACTTCATTTTACTGTGCTGACTAAATAAAAGCCTGCAGTGTAGTCAGCATTCCTCATTCCTATTTTGAGAATTCTGTTAAAACGTTACCTAGTCAATACCTATTTTAAACCAAAACTGCTCATCTTTAAAGCAGAAAATAGCTTTAGAATTTGCTAACAGTTTTAGGGGGAAAAAAAAGGCAAAATCATTTTCAAGTGCCAATGTCTGGTCACATACTATATGCCAGATATATATTTAACTCTTGGTATCTGATGAACCACTCAACATTTTCCCGCCTCATATTATAATCCTCAACAGCTTGCAGTCTCTAAGCAGAATCAGGAGAGACACAGAGGGGATGTCTACACATTCATTAATGCGCCATAGTTACCATGTATTAAGTTTTGTACTTGGATAATCAAGTACTAAATTAACACACAGTAACTTGCGCTACTGCGCAGTAGCACCAATGTATTTTTTTAATGACACCTACTATGCACTAGCCTAATACTATTGCACAGTAGCATAGTTTTTGCCCAGCATGCTACTGAACAATGTTATTAGACTACTGTGCAGTTAGTATCTCATGTAGACACATCCAAAATGGTGGCAAGTACTAAGATTTAGGCACATAATAAAGACCCACAGAGCTGTGCTTTTATTAAGCAGCATGTCACAGAAGGTGATTAACTGCAGGGCTTTGATGTACTCCCAGCAGCAACCCCTGCATTCTGACTTCTGCAAAAGGACAAATGAGCCTTCATTTTCTTCCTAAAAGCTGATTTAGCAACAGAGGAAGAGAATGGGGAATGAGAAACCAAGTAAAAACACATCATGGAGAGAGAAGAAATTGTGGGTAGGAAGGCAGCATCACAGCCCTTACATTTTAAACAGCAATTCATTGAAGGTCAGATAGCTGGAATGGACTCAGAAGGAACCAAACAAAAAATGTTAATTATTAGCAGGCCAGAATGTGTGTGCACAGTTTGGAGGATCTGGGTTACTTGCTTGGTTTCAGGGCTAGCTAAAACCACAAAATGCATTAACGACTTGCATTTTTATACCCGACAATTTGTCAACCCCTTGCTGGTTTTAATATTATTTTTTAATGAAGCATTTTATAGAGTCCCATGGTAACATCCAGAACGTGAGATACCACAGTGAGGTAAATTAAACCCATATTTATGCAGAAGGAGGGGATAGGAGGAGAAGACAGGGTAGGGAGAGTGTGAATTTTCATACTAATAACATACTGACAATATAAAAGCTGTGCAAGTCTCTTATGCAGAATCCACTTCAATCCTGATCCGAAACATCCCTTTGTATTTCTGACCTGTGTCCCTCCAGAGCAGAAGATAAATGCCAATCCTATTAAACTAAATCTGTTTGTATGATAGGGACCAAAGACATGAAAGGAATGGGCTGAGTTCCACTAATACATTTCACTTACAACCCCAAACTGCAGATTGGCACATGACCCTTTAGAGAAACTCCTTTCCATAACTCATAGATAGATCCCTCTTCCCTGCGCAGATGGAATTTGTAATGGCAGTTTGATTTTGTTACAGGATCTGTAAGGGCCTTGTTACACAGTAATTCTGGGCAGCTCCTAAGCTCTTAACAGCTGGATTATCTACTTATTAATACCCAAAACTAGTTTTAAGCACTTGTTAGGCAGCTCAAAATTATGCTACTCCAAGTCAGGATTGTCTCTGATCTATATTACCCAGGTCATGTTACACTAAAGTTTGGCCACTCTAGGCTACATCTTAGTGGAAATATCCTACTTGCCCCCACCTCCCACTCTAGCCTGGATCAGGCCCACTGCCTCCCCAGCACCCCAGACCCCGACTCACTGCCCCTCCATTTACTTGTAGTTGCCTACAGTCTATCACAGGACAACAGGCAGGGAAGGGTTAATTTGCCTTCCTGGCCAGCCCCACCACTGCTCTCTCTGGGCCAGGCTTAGTCCAGAGAACAGCAGCAGCCCAGCAACAGCAGTGGCAGTAGGGACTAGGCAGAGTAATTAACTTTTCCCTGCCTGCCTCCCTTGGGCAGGCAGCCACAAGTAAGTGAGGGACAGGAGAGTTCTGGGAGCAGGGAAGGCAGAGGGGACCCCAAGGGACGGTGCGGGGGGTGGCGGTGGTAGCAGAACTGGGGCAGCCCTGCGGGCAGATGAGGAAACCTGGAATAGGAGGAAAGAGATTCTTACCTTTCAGTCCTCCAAGACCCTGCTGGTCGGAATATATGACTGCTCCAAACTCAAGCTAGTACTAACAATGATCAACATTTGAGCAACTCATGTATAAGAAAGCCCTACAAGCATCTGTTAGAAAACCATTTGGCTTACAGACTGGTCTTTTTCCAAAGAGAACAAGAACTCCATCTTACCTATCCTGGCAATAAGTATCCACAATTCATTATTTATATTCAATGTTGTTGTTCATTTGCTAGTGGTTCCATTTTCACACTACCAGCTGGAACACAAAGATTTCTTGCTACCTAAAACAAAGGCCATCCAGTACTAAGACACCAAACAAGAGTATTGAAAATACGTAGACATCAAGACCAGGCCAGAAGTGCTTTAGTACTTATTCCAACTGAAGCAGAGTTCAGAAGAACACAATAATGTCTAATGTCTTCTCCATCTATCACATATTAAACAGCAGCATGCAAATCCTGTTATACTAAATGCTTCAGGATCTTGATTTTCTAGTCTTCTACTCCATATATAAATAATACCAATGTTGCCCTGATTACATTTCTGCTTTTAAGCTTTTATTTCAAGTTTTCAAAAATGTCAGTCAAAAAGGAAACCTCAAGCCTAACAGGTCAAAGTATGCTGTCATGACAAGTATGTGGAAACAGTAATTCACAAAGGAAGATAAATAAAAGATAGCAATATAACACTGCTGGAATTAAGAATAGTGCTTTGTACTCTCATGCAAGAGTGTTAATACATGAGAATTCCCTATCCAATCCTTCCTAAAGTATTTCACAAGATTGTTTTACATAGTAAATTAACACTAAGCTGCCCTCATTTGAGAAAGAAACATGACGGCAAGGCTGAGGATATTTTAATACACAGTATTTTTGTCTCTACTTGCCTTCTATTTTTGCCATACTATTATCTTTTAAGTTAGGCTACAAGAAACTAAAATAGCTTTAAAGTCCCCTGGCTGAAGTCAGTGAGATGAGAAGTCAATTCACTAATCTGTTTAACAACAGCTACTTGTACAAGATATTTGTCCTGCTTTTGGGATTAAACAGGGACTCAACGCAGTTCCCTTTATTAAAATAAAGTGGTATAACAGTCACAGTCAAAAGAAGGGAAGAGTCCCTGACCTGATGTTTACCCATTTGGCTTCTGCATGAAAAAAATTAAATATCAAGCACTAGGTGAATCAGTAGGTTAAAAAAAATGGCCATAAGCTTTAGTGTTTACATAAGAAACCAATACACGTGCCACTAAAGGCTGGGTACCATGTCTGAGGAGCCCCAAAGCTTGAGCTATTAAAACTTAACCCAAGACTTGGATTTCCAATTGGTGAAACAACACAAAGATATGGACAACAGAGCATTTTAGGGAAATGTTAGGATGTTATAACGTTTAGGAAGAACACAAGTCCCAGGAATAAAAAAGACTTCCAAAGTAATGTATTTTTCCCTTCTTTCCCCTTCCTTATTGTAGGATAGAGTGTCACCTCAACAAGAACCAGAGAAAGACATAAAACATGAAACACTGCTGCTATGAGGATTCAACCATCTCCAAAAGAGAAAAAAAAATATGTGGTGCTGCACATTTTTTAAAAGTGTGTCTAGAAAACAATTTGATTCTGTTCCTACAATAAAGTTTAATGTTTTGGATGCAATCATTGCAAATTATGAAGGCTTGGCAAACAGCTCAGTTAGAACATATGGAAATAACAGTATCACCAGCTATATAATTTCATTACAAACCATGATCCAAAACAACACAAAATCCCATTTTTCTTTCAGGCAGGGGGTTGTGTATTTTGTGAAAATCCTCATAGAATTAAAACTGGCCAACCTTACAATGCCATTTGATTGCTGCACTAGAAACAAATCTAGGATGTCCTGATGCACTCAGAGTTCACACTTCCTTACTTGAAGGAGTTGGTCCATTCCTCAAGCAAAAAATAATCATGTCACCCAGAAGAGAGGAGAAGATCTCCATTCATTGTTAACAGGCAGTGAATGCCTTGTAGACAGCAAAGGTAAGTTCGACCTATAGCAAAGCAACAGCAGAAAAGCTCTTGCACAAGAGGAGGAAACAAACAATTTGTAGGCTTCCATCCTGAGACTACAGGACATGAAACATGTCACTAAGGCAAAAAATTGTTTGATCATTTCTGAGGGAACAGGGTGAGCTTCCCTGATTAGTCTACTGTCCTATGAAGTAGCATAGGACTAGGAAGAAATGCTACTCCCGGTTCCTACATGCTACACAAAAGAACCTAATAATTAATATGAATTAGTTAATAGTTAAAGCAATAGCTAATAGAAAAAATATTAATTTCCAGAGCCAATCAGTTGCCAGTGCTCCACTTAAAGGAGAAGCAACACAAAGCCAGTGATTGGGTTACAGAAAGCAGCATGTATAACTAAACTTCCTTGAAAATAAATAAAGCAGACACAGTTAGGAGGACTCTAAGGTATCAATATCAGCCCCGGGAATTTCAACTGGCAGCTCCCTTTCCTAGAACTCCTTGATACTGAGAGTTATCTGACCACAAAAGTTTCCCTCTAGAAATGCCTTTCAAAAGGATCATTAAGAAAAGACTGATATAGTTACTCTCAGTTCAAATTAACCTCATAGGCCGCATCCAGATGAGCTCAGGTGTTTGGCTTCCTGGGGACAAGTAGTGGCAGCTCACCTTGTGCCATAGCTACTTGTCCCCAGGGAACACCTGGGTCACATGCACTTTGGCACACAAGTTACCCTGGGGGCAGTACGGGAGGCTGAAGCCAGCACTGTGGTGGCCTCAGAAGCCTTACCTGGGGATCTGGGGGGCCTCCTGGGTCTGCAGCTGCAGCGATCCTGCCAGGCAGAGCCGCAGCCTTTTCAGCGGATTGCACTGCCCATGCATGTAATGCTCCACCTTTTTTTCCCCACAAGTTTTTTTTACCTCATCCACAGGTAAAAAAACCCCACAGGAAAAAAACCCCTGGAGCAGCACATGCCTGGGTGGCGTGCCCTTGCAGGGCACAGAACACCAGATTGTGTGGTATGTGGTGGTCCAGATGTGTTTCTGGAGCCACATACTGCACAGCCATGCTTGTCTGGATGCACCCATACACAGTATATTTCTTCTTGTTTTATCTGCATGCTGCAAACATCTACACGTGCATTGATGTGCATTAGTTAATGCACATTAAATCTAGTACTTCTACTGGGAGGTACTGGGAAAATGCGCATTAGCCTTCTTAATGTGCATTAACTAAAGAGCTTGGGTTTAAGTCATGCTTAATGCCCATTAACCTATTTTAACACACATTAACTAAATAACACATTTTTTAGTAATGCTTTAATGCACAATTAAATAGGCTAATGCACATTAAAGTGCACATGCAGACAGCTGGAATTGTCTTGAATTAAATTGGAATGGAGTGTTTTTTCCCCAATTAAAAAAAATTAAAAATCCATAAATATTTTATTCATAAGAATTTTTTCCCTTTAGATAGTTTCATAGTTGGTCAGGTTGGAAGGGATCTGAGCAGATCATCAAGTCCGACCTCCTGCCACGGGTAGGAAAGGATGCTGGGGTCAAATGACCCCAGCTAGGTGACTATCAAGCCTCCTTTTGAAGACTCCCAGGGTAGATGCAAGCACCACTTCCCTTGGAAGTTGGTACTAGATCATAGCTGCTCTGACTGTGAAGCAATGCTTTCTGATGTCCAGCCTGAATCTACTCTCCATCAAGTTATGGCCATTATTCCTTGTTACTCCCGGTAGTGATTGGGGGAACAGGGATTCTCCCATAGTCTGCTGGTTTCCCTTGACCAGTTTGTAGAACATCACCAGATCCCCTCTCAGCCTTCTCTTGTGCAGGCTGAACAGGTTCAGGTCCTGTAGCCTTCGCTCATAGGGCCTGCCCTGATGCCCCCGATCATGTGAGTGGCCCTTATCTGGATCCTCTTGATGCTGGCCACATCCCTCCTGAAGTGCAGCGCCCAGAACTGGATGCAGTACTCCAACTACGGCCTGACCAGTGTCGCATAGAGGGGGCAGATCATCTCCTTGTCCTGCTTGTGATGCATTTATGGATGCATGACAAGGTACTGTTAGTCTTCCTGACCAAGTCCCCACACTAATGGCCCATGTTCATTTTGAAATCAATAATGACTCCAAGATCCTTTTCTGCCTCTGTGTTGACAAGAAGGGAGTTCCCCAGCCTGTAGGTATGCTGCTGGTTCTTCCTCCCCAGGTGCGGCACCTTGCATTTGTCAGTGTTGAAACCCATCCTGTTCTCATCCGCCCACCCCTGTAACCTGACTAGGTCCGACTGCAGCCTATTCCTCCCTTCTAGCGTGCCCACTTCTCCCCACATCTTAGTGTCATCTGCAAATTTGAACAAGGTGCTTTTCACCCCCTCATCCAAGTTGCTGATAAACATGTTGAACAGTGTGGGTCTGAGGACCAAGCCTTGGGGGATCCCACTGCCCACATCTCTCCAGGTCGAAAAAGACTCATCCACCACCACTCTCTGGGTGTGGCCCTATAGCCAATTTGTGACCCAGCTGACTGTATAGGCATCGACACCACAGTCACCTAATTTTTTAATGAGAATGGAGTGAGAGACCGTGTCGAAGGCCTTCCTAAAGCCCAGAAAAACTACATCCACCATAACAACTGCATCCAAGGATCTTGTGACTTGGTCAGAAGGCCACCAGGTTGGTCTGACAGGGCCTGCATCGAATGAACTTATGTTGGTTGCCCCTAAGCATAATCTCCCCTGCTGGTCCGTTGTAGATGTGCTCCTGGATAATTTTCTCAAAAAGCTTCTCCAGGACCGAGGTAAGACTAACGGGCCTATAGTTTCCTGGGTCCTCCTTCCTCCCTTTTTTGAAAATGGGGATCACATTGGCTCTTTTCCAGTCCTCTGGCACCTCACCAGAGCACCACGAGTGCTTGTAAAGCCGTGGCAGGAGTCCCACAATGACCTCTGCTAATTCCCTTGGCACTCTGGGGTGGAGCTCGTCAGGACCTGCTGATTTGTACACATCTAGATGACAGACTTCTTGCTGATTATCAGTTATCTTGGTTTTCTCTGATAAAAATCCAAAATTCTCTAATTAACACCCCCAAAATCTGCATTTTTTTCTGATTCAAATGAAATGCCACTATATATAGGTATCAGTTGAACACAATGTTTTATTTATCTATTTACAATTTGGAAGCTTACTAGTACCTCAATCATCATCATAAAACAAAATTCTAAATACCTATATATTTTGGCATTTGATTTTCGGTTTTTTATCATTGAAAATCAGAGCTCCCCCTGCCCACTTCACTCAGCAGGATGCAAGTCCAGCTGCAGCTGTCCCCTCCACTGTTCTGTGGTGCTGAGCAGCCGTGATATGTCAGTGCCCCTCACTCCCAAGCCACAGCCCCCAAGCAGTGCCAGCATGACTCGCATCCCACTGCTCTGCCACTGCCAGTCCTGCCAGCATGACGAGCTGGCTCTAGGGGTAGGCAGTGAGGGCAAGCACCCAGGGCACTGAGGTGGGGGGGGATCACAGTACCCCAGGGCAAGGCCCCACATTAGCTTGCGTGGGGGCAGAGGAGGCACAAGGTGGGGCTGCTCTCTTTCCTGGGTGCCCCCCTGACCATCTGGGATCCCAGCTTTCCCCTGCCTCCAGGCCTCAACCCCCCAGTGTGTGGGGCAAGGGCTATGTGTGGGTTTCCAGAGCTTGGCCACTCCCCCGATGGTGCAGGGCTGGTCCTGACTTGCCAGAGCTTGGCCCCTGATGGCCAAGACAGGCCCCATGTCATCTGGGCTGTGTGCCAAGCTCTGGCATGTCCAGACCACCCCTGTGCCATCAGGGAGTCCCTGATGGTGCGGAGATAATTTAGGCTCATCAGACCTTGGCCCCCAGCCTTAGCTCTCCAACACCCCCACATAGGCAATAAATTGGGGAGCATGTGAAGGCATATGTCCACCCCTCAGAGCTGGGGACAGCACAGGAGGAAATGGCTGGGGTCCCCACCACCCTCCCCAGGCCCAGACTGCCCACATGGTGGCTGCAAAAACACCTTCTGCCTAAGGAAGCTGTAGCTGCCTGTCCCGGGTCCAGGCCCAGAACCTGTGTACCAGCCTGCCTGGGCAGTGCCCCCAGCCCCCACCTCCATCCTCTCCCCTACTGCTGTCAGGTGCTAGCTCCTGCCAGGCTGCATCTCAAGGCTCTGTCCTAGGGCCTATACTTTTTAACATCTTCATCAATGGCGTAGACGCTGGTGTCAGAACCGGACTGGCCAAGTTTGCTGATGACACCAAATTCTGGGGTAAAGCATCAACACTTGAGGACAGGAGGGTGATCCAGGCAGATCTTGACAGGCTCATGAAATGGGCAGATGAGAACCTGATGGTGTTCAACACTAAAAAACTCAAGGTTCTCCACCTTGGGAGGAAAAACCTGTAGCATCCCTATAGGCTTGGCAGTGCTACACTGGTTAGCACTACAGATGAAAGGGACTTGGGGGACATGACTGACCACAACATGAACATAAGCCTTCAATGTGATGCTGCGGCTAGTAAAGCGAGCAAAACGCTGGCCTGCATCCATAGATGCTTCTCAAGCAAATCCCAAGATGTCATTCTCCCCTTGTACTCGACCTTGGTGAGGCTGCAGCTAGAGCACTGCGTTCAGTTCTGGGCCCCACAACTAAAAAAGGATGTGGAGAAGCTTGAGAGAGTCTAGAGAAGAGCCACATGCATGATCAGAGGGCAGGAAACCAGACCTTATGATGAGAGGCTGAGAGCCATGGAACTCTTCAGCATGGAAAAGTGCAGGCTCACTGGCAATCTGATGGCCACCTATAAATTTATCAGTGGCATTCACCAGGATCTGTTCACCAGAGCACCCCAAGGGATGACAAGATTGAATGGTCACAAACTCCTCCGCAACTGATTCAGGCTGGACATAAGGAAGAACTTCTTTACTGTGTGAGCCCCCAAGGCTTGGAATAGACTGCCGCTGGAGGTGATTCAAGCACCCACTTTCAATGCCTTCAAGACACATTTGGATGCTTATCTTGCCGGGATCCTATGATCCCTGTTGACTTCCTGCCCCTGGGCAGGGGGATGGACTCGATAATTCTCTGGGGTCCCTTCCAGCCTGAATGTCTATGAAATCTATGAAATCTCTGCACCCCACTGTCAGTGCAGAAATGGGGAGGGGGCGAGTGCTTCCAGAGACATTGCTAATGGGGTTAGGGGCAAGGCTAGGGAGGGTCCAGGATAGTCAGAAGGGCTAAGGGTGGGCCAGAGATGGCACCACAGTCCCTACAGCTGGTGGAACAGGCCCTCGCTTCCTACCGCAGGCTGTTGGTACCTGCTAGGGTCTGCAGGGCAGCATGCAGGGTGGCAGACAACCTCTTGCAGCTGGTGGACACCACTGGGGCAATAGGCTGTTGTCTACACAGTGCTGTGCATTGCTGTGGGCAGCATAACAGCATCCTGCACGAGGAGTGGTGAGGGCTACGGGTAGTGCTACTATGCCAGCCTGCCTAGCTGCAGCCCTGCACCCACTACTGCTGCCTGCATGAGTTACTGCAGGACCTGTGTGCCCACCTAACCCCCCATGGTGTCCACTGCACCTCCTCAACCTGCAGCAGCAATGCCCCAACAAGCACAGTGGGCAGTGCTGAGGGCAGGTGGGTACGCAGATCCCACCCCACCTCGTGCAGGCAATAGAGGTGGGTGCAGAGCTGCAATGAGGCAGGCAGGCACAGCAGCAACAACAATGCTGCTCACAGCACACACCCACCCACCCACCCTGCTGCCACTCCTCAGCCCCTCCCCCCCCCCTTCTGCTGCTGCTAGATGCTGATTCTGGCCAGGCTACCGTCCTGTGCCCCACTATCAGTGCTGCATCACTGCCCCTTGACACATCATCAACGTCCCCACGTGTCACCTACGCCCCCCACCCATACACTTACCTGCAGACAGCTGCAGAAGCTGCTCTCTTCCCTGCTCCTGCAGCTATGTGTGTGCGTGCGCATGCATGCAAGTCACGCCCCCTGCCTCCAATTGCCTTCTCTCCCCACCCTCCTCCCTCCAGCTCCAAGCAGCTCCTTGAAAGCTGGAGCTCTAACAGCCTGCAAAGGGAAAATTGTGGTTTCCTGCTGCAAAGGAGAAAATCCACGATTTTTTCCTTTAAAGTGGAAAATCTGTGTTTTTCTGTGGGGAAAAACCCAGATCCCTGCTGGTTATCTATCTGAAATACAATTCAAAACTCAGGCATCTTTTTTCAACTAAGTTAGTCTATGGGTAAAAAATGCAACCATAACAATGATGCTTTTTTTGCAAGCAGCGCTTGCTGAAATGCAAACAAGCCAAAACCCAGTAAAAGGATAAACTCGGGCAAGTACACTGTGGTGTGGAACACATCTTTATAACTTTCCAGCACACAATTCTGCAAACTGAATAGACATCAAAGTTGACACATTTGCTTTTTAATCAAACATTGTAACAAGAAGAAATCCAGAAAGGTTACTTTAGCACTGCTTCCCCACAGCTCCTTTTGCACTGTTCATCAGTGTCTTCAGAACAGTGGGCCAGTTACGGACAAACTACTATCATCTAAAGAGGTCAGTACTCAAGTCTGTTATAACAGCTTCTCTCATGTTTGCTTTTCCCTTCTTATTTGACAATGCTAGGAGGAAATATGCTGCAAATCAAAGGAAGCCACCTCAGCTCCGAGCGGCAAGACAGCACTTCATGTGTATAAAACATGAAACTTAATCTGATTTAACCACTCCCACCAAGACAAAGCATGAATTGAGGAGGAGTAGGGGCATCATGGACACCACTGGCAACCACTTGTAACGGCACACAGGTTCTCCATCTGGAGCTTACCTCTCAGATCCTGTTGTGTGCGGGCACCTGCCATGCTCTGCCGAGGCATTCGGAGGGATGTGCGTAGGGGTGTGTGCCTCTGCTCATCCAGGTAAGCTAGATCTTCTAAGTGGGCTGAGCTGGTGGCTGCCAAGAGAAAGCAAACAGCTAAATCAGATCTGGCTCCAAGTTCTAGTATTTTTGTTCATATAGTTTTCTTTTTTAAACAAAACACCTACATTTATAACTATATTAAATCAACACAGCTGAGATGAAGTAAGCATAGAAATTATATTATGGATTACTACTTTCAACCCTGACATGCCATAAATCCTAGGGTGGACAAAAATGCAAGTGTAAAATATTATTTGAGATGCTTTATTCAAATTGCTTAGGCCAGGAAAAAATCGAGCATTTCCTTCCTGCTCTTTAGTTTCTTAAAGGTAGAAATTACAAGTAATTTGGATAGCTTGTCCATGAAGCAAGTTCAGAAAGACAGGACATAGTAATTTCACACAGGATAAGGAGATGTGGAAACATTCCCAACACATTTTACACTGGCTTAGTTTCCTGATGATGTTCAGCAGTGAAAAAGACAAAGAGAAAAGGAGATACTTATACCCATCAACCCTCTTCTGTTGAAAAAATATAATTTAATTGCTTAGGGAAGAAGTTTAATAAAGATCATCAATGACTTGCCATATCAAAAGGAATTTAACAATGACAGTTAAGTGAATTGCAACAAATCTCTTTATGAATCATTTTAAATCAACTCAGTTTGGACACTGAAATCCATCTTTTCGGACAGGTAGAATGACTTATGGAAATATAATACCCCAACAGGCAGGCAAAAAGACATACAAATGATAAAAAGAAGAGACTTTCTGTCCTAAAAAAGATGTTACTATACAAACATCATCTGTGCATGATAGAACTTTGTTCCTCTAATAATACACCATTAATTGGTAGTAATGGATTGCTCTTAGTTGAAAGCACCACCCTTATGTGAATAGAAATAGAAATGTCCTGTATTACTTGTCAGTTTTTGAAAGGCCAGGGATAGATTTTCAAGCAGCAATCTGAAACTGCCAAGTAATACGGAGCAAATTATTTTATTCCTTCCAATCTAAAATTAAGGACTAAAAATTGAGTGGCACACCACCAGTTGGCAGAAGCACTTTACGTGCTTGGGCTACTTCTGTAGGGACTATGCTACAGGCAAAACTTCCATGTGGGATCAAAACAAATAACTTCTATATAGGACGCATTAAATAGCTTAAAGGATACATTCATTCTGATTTTGAAAAATACTTTTCTTCGGATCAGATGGCCTCAGGGATTACTCTGATTACATCTGGTATGCTTTATCAAAATTGTGACATTTAAATATGCCCATTTCAATGATTGATTCTTTAAGTGTTATTTTTTCTCGGACACCTAATGATTGAAAATATTTATAAACAGGAGTTTTAGTACCAGAGGCGAATGGAAGCAGGTTCCCACTGACACCTTGCAGTAAGTGAGCAATATATCACAAGCTATGTCAAATCAACAGAGACAATGGTTTCCTTAGCAGAAAAAATGTAGAGCATACCAGAAAGAGAAATGATCATGAGCATCTTTTGTAAAATATAAAATTTATTGTGATAGTCTAATAGTAATCAAGAGGCCACATAACAGTGAGACTGGCTGAGGAAAGAGGAAGGTGGGAAGCCTGTAGAAACTTCTATCTGTAAAGCCTATAAGGATTGGAAAATACCTATCAGGGTGGGAAATACCTCTAAGGAGGATTATGCATCACTGGCCCACACCAGTAGGGAGCGGACCAGAAAAGCCAAGGCCAAAACCGAGCTCAAAATGGCTGGGCAATAAAAAGTCCTTATTCAGATACATGGGAAGTCAAAAGAGAAATAAGGGCAACATTGGACCTTTGCTGAACCAAATGAAATGCACCCAAAAGTACTAAAAGAGTTAGCTGATATCATAGTGTGACCAATGGCGAGGATATCTAAGAACCTGTGGTGCTCAGGAGAGACTCCCTGAAGACTGGAAGAGGACCAATGTGATGCCTATCTTTAAGAAAGGAAGGAAGGAAGATCCAGGGAACTACAGTCCAATCAGTTCCCCAATTTTGTCATGAGAACGTCATGGGAAACCAAATCAAAGGCTTTTTTGAAATCCAAGTAAATTACATCAGCCTCTCTTCCCCTGTCCAGAAGACGTCACCTGGTCACAGAAGGAGATGAGGTTGGTCAAGCATGACCTACCTGTAATAAAGCCGTGTTGGCTGTTTCTCAGAATGATGCCTTCTGTTAGCCTGTTGTTGATGGATGCTGTTTCACTCTTCAAAGGTCAGGTATGAAGGCCACTTGTGCACAGTGAAGTATATACATCCCTGGTTGCACTGGCATGGGAGGTACATGCACCCCCTGAGACTGGCTGTCACCGATGGTGCCAGTGGCACCTGAAGGCAGTTGCCACTCACCACCCTCTTCCCCCACTGTCAATACCACTCCGACCTTCTGCAGCTGGTCCCTGCTTGGCCCACCTTTGCCACCTATGTCAGTGTGGCCACCTTCGGGTGGTCCTCGCTCGCTGCTGCCACATCCTGCCACCAACACCACTGCTTGCGGGTGGTTGCTGTGCCCCCCACAGCCTTGGGAGGCATGAGGAGTTCATGCCTGGTCAAGTGAACCGAGTCACTTTAGTTCAGATTTAATTGTCACCAACAAGACATATTGAAACACTTCCCTCACCTTGACAATCTGTCTCTAAAATGACCCCAAATCAACTGGCCCTCAGCCTCATTGTAAACAACGTGAACTGTCCCCTCAAGAGGAGGCCACCAGTTTGGCTGAGGGGCTGCAGCTATGTGCAGGCTCCCAGGGAGTCAAGAATCACAGCAGGCAGAACCAGTGGGAGGTGTGGAAGAGAAGGACCTGAATGGGAAACTGCTGGGCTATGAGAGGGGACAAGCCTGCTATGGGAAGGTTAGAGCCACAGGGGAACCCCCACAAGTGTATAGGATACCAAGATTTATCTGGTTTATTTGCTTTATTTGTTAAAAGACTGTATATTACTGAGGAATGCTGAACAGTGCCCCAGGGAGCTAAAGCCATTCAGTTTAAAAGACTTTATTACTGGGGGGCACTGAGAGACAAAGGAGAAACAAAAGCCTGGTTGAAGAGGTCCTGAGGTGGCAGCCCACTACAGGCTCAGCCATCAACCATTAGAATGAACCCTGACGCAGTGCTAAAATGGACAGAGGGGCTGCAGCAGCAATAGGCTTTACAACAGCAGCAGCAGCTCCAGCAAAGGATGCAGAAGAAACAGCAGCACTTTATGCTCCTGTTGCTAGAACAGGTAAAATCTTGAAAGGAGGTGTGGCACCTCAGGTCCAGATGGATGCAGGGGATACACTTATGAAAAGCGAGGCAGATGATTTAGTTGGTGATGGTCCTGCTTTGAGCAGGGGGTGGGACTAGATGACTCCCTGAGGTCCCTTCCAATCCCAATTTTCTATTATTCTATGGCAACCCCAAAAATTTCTTAGAGACTTTTGAGTAGGTGGCTAGTAAGTAGTGGCTGCATGATTAGGGAGCTCTTAAGTTATAGCCCTACCAAAATGGTGATGTTGAATCTGCCTATCAGGCCCTGGAGCTGAGCCCACACCCACCTAGACACCATGAAGTCACTCATTTTTGACTGCATGGGACTTGTGAAAAAGGCCTACAGACAGCAGTTCCAAGGGGAGCCATTAGACCCAAAGTTTTAGCTTCAAACAGTGGCCTTAAGGATTTGTGCAACCAGAGGTTGAAACCAGAAACTAACTCTACCTCAGAAATTGTGGGACTGCTGACCTTAGAACATTTTAGACTGATCCTGCCAGTGGGGGTTCAGGAATGGATTTGTAGACACTGAATGACCTAATAGATCCACAGGGCATCCTGGGACGTGATGGTCTTCATCTCTCTTCAAAAGGTAAGAGTCTGTTCTCTTACAGGTTGGCTGATCTCCCATGTAGGGCTTTAAACTAGGTTCATTGGGAGATGGGGATGCAGAGGACAAAGAGATCCTAGAATCAGTGAGCCACAAGCTGTGCACTGGATCAGCCCAGGTAAGTACTAAGGGCCTTGACAGGCATCAGGACAGAGAGGTACCAAGGGCACCCAGTGGGGACCTTAAATGTCTCTACACTAATGCTAGGAGCATGAGGAACAAGCAGGAGGAACTTGCACTCCTGCTTGAAGCAATAAATTTGACCTGGTTGAGCTAAATGAGACCTGGTGTGACATTACTCATGATCAGGCAATAAGCATTGAGGGCTATAGGTTGTAGAGATGTGTAATCGGGGGTACTGGTCTCTGCAGGATACTTCTATAATCAAGATGAGATCAGAGGAGGGGCAAATTGAGGAACTGTGGGTTAGAATACAAGAGGGTTGGGTGGAAAAGAGACTTTGTAGTGGGGGTCTACTAAAGACTGTCACACTTGGAGGATAAGCTAAACCTGCAATTCTCAAGGAAGCTCTCAGAGGCTGTACACTCAAGAGGCATGGTTGTCATGGGTGACCTAAACTAACCTGACAGCTGCTGGGAGGAGCAGTTTAACTAACCTAGATCTAACTGCTCATGTAGGGTCTTAACCTGCATACAGGACCTATACCTAATGCAGGAGGTATACGGTTCCACTAGGGGAAATGCCTTGCTGGACATAATGCTAGCTAGAGGGTTCTGCAGGAACAAGATAACCTAGGGGATACTGCCCATCAATTGATTGAATTCACTATACGGCATAGGGTGGGAAAAGTAACAAGCAAGGCAGAAGTGCTAGACTTCAGAAAGGCTAACTTCAATGTGTTCAGGAGACTCGTTTGTAAGGCACTGAAGATCAAGAGCGTTGGCGAAATGAGAGTCCAGGAAGAGTGGTCGTTCCTCAAGGGAGCAATCCTTTGGGCGCTGAAGGAGAATATCCCATTTCACACAAAATGGGGCAAAGGGGCTAAGAAACTCTCTTGGCTGAACAGGGAAATCCAGGAAAGCCTAGGGGCAAAGAAAGAGGCACACAGGCTGTGGAAGCAGGGGGTAGCTACCAAAGAGGGGTATGCAGATAAGAATAATGCAAACAGTTCTATATCTACCAGTCCTGGGGTTCATGGAGGCAAGGTACATCTGGCCAGCAGGATGTTGTGGGCTGTGAAGCAGGCCCTATTTGATTCAGATTCAGCCCAAATCAGGGACAGTGATTCAATTAGTTGATTTGGATCACTGTCCCTGATTTGATTCAGCAAAATCTGAATCTGAAGATTTGATGCTGATTCAGAGAATCAGTGATTCAGACATAGAAACAGCTTTAAAAGTTTTTTCTACATACCTCGAGGTACCAGCACAGCTTGTGAATGCTGCAATGCTGAGGTGGATGATGTATCCCATAGAAGTGCCGGAGGGCCCGCCTCCATGTGCTCAGTGGCGAGCCCAGAAGTGGACTGGAAGTACTTCTGGTCCACTTCTGGTTCCACTGGGGAGTGCACTGGGAGGGGGGCTGCCTCAGTGATAGGCTGCAGGGGGGCCCCAGGTGCCCCCGCCCAGACCCAGGAGGCACTAGTTATTGAGCCGGGGGTGGGAGGGGCCCTGTGTGCTCCCCAGCAGACCCAGAAGTGAACCAGAACTGCTTCTGCTCTACTTCCAGGTCTGCTGCTGAGCATGCTGGGGAGCCCCCCCACCCCTTCTGTGGGACACTCCATGTGCCCAAGAATCTCAGCATTCACAAGCCAATTGCTAGCTAGAGGCATATATAGAAAACATTTAAAGCTATGTCTACGTCTGAATCTCCGAATCTTTCCAAATTGCTCCAAATTGAGTTGGAGGGTTCTGATTTGATTCAGAGAGATTAAAGGGTCCTCTGATTCAATTCATATGCGGAGATTTGGCCACTGAATCAGGCTGAATCTCTGCCAATTGAAATCAGAGACTGAAGCTTCACACAGCTCTACTGGGCAGTATGTGAGCTTCACTCTGAGGCTGCCTCTCGAGTGTCAGATGTAAGTAGCTTGGAGGCTGGAGGCTGAGTCCCCCTTCCTCCCCTGCTGTAGGGTGGGTGAGATGGCTGGTAGTGTGCTCTCTGTCCATCGTGGCCTCAGGTTCCCTCTCAGGGACCCTTTGCTGCTCTGAAATCCCTCCTTTTGTATTCTTTTCCACCTTCTGATGACACTTCATCTCTGAGCTCATTGACTGGTCTCACTGTGGTCATCATACTGTCCATTATCTGTCCTGTCAGCATATTTCTTTGTTTCACAAACCCATCATATGCATGCTTCCTAATTTTGGCTTTTTCCAGTTTCCTCCTAATTTGGTCCGTTTTCCAAAGCTGGAAATCTTAAGTGGCCTACAGTCGGTCACTGAGACCTAGCCAACATGGCAGAGTCCCTTACCTTTGTTATGGAACACTGTGGCATGTGTATTCAATTTCCCAGCCTGTGTGTCTGCTTGCTGCTTGCCTGTGTCAGACACAGTTAGCCTTGAAGGAAATGTTTGTCACAAACAGGCTTTTAGAAATCGATTAACCCTTGCCATTGCCCTGGACCATTATTTTCATGCCATATCTATTTTTCCTACAAGCCAATTCCCAAAAGCAAACCTCTGAATACCATTTTCTAGCCATCAACATTTCTGCAAGAGAAGTTGTGTGAAATTTATACATTTTAATGGATGCCAAAGTAAAGGGGAACATTGAGGTATATCTCCCAGTCACACCATCTGGGAGGATTAGGCAGCTTGGCACCATCACCAGGTAGCTTTAACCACAACAGGGTTTAGAGGCACTACTTTATATGCAAAGTCTTCTTTCAACTGGAATACAAACATAATTGCTGGCTTTGCTCTTGTTCAGATAATCATCTCCACAATGCCTATTAATCATACAGGAATGGAAATCATACTGCTTGCTATTCAGACTTCTAACTATTTTGTTTGGATCTGAGATTGCCTATTTAATGTGCTCATTATTATTATAATTTTATGGCATTATGGTGGTCTCAGTGGGATAAGTGAAAGATAAAAAACAAATTATTACAATTTGTATGATCTCATTCATTTATTTAGTATTAAGTAAATAAATAAAACAAAATTACTATTTTGAATTAAAATTGTTGATTAAATGATTCTTCTAGGGATTTTCTATGTAGGTTTGGCAAATGAATCCTTTGAAACTCAAATATTTACAGCCAGCTCGTTTAAGTCCAAGTCCAAGGCTTCCAAGGCAAGAGAACATCTTTTCTCTTTCTTGCCTAGTGCAGGATGGAACGAATGCAATCATTGAGGAAGGTGGCACATCAACACTAATAGGAAAAATTTTTGTATACAACACTACATTCAAATACGGAATGCTTTACTACAGAAGGTTGTTGTAGTCACGAATTTAGCAAGATCTGAAGACCGATATGATTAATGTCAATTTTTTAAAGATATAAAACTTCATGATTTGGAGTTTAAGCTGATCACTAACTATTGGTGGTTAAAATCAGTCTTTCATGAGAATGAATTCTCTCACTTCTGCTGCTATATGATTTCTTACACCTTTGATGGAGAAAGCATACTGGCCTAGACTGGTAGTGTTCAACCTTCCAGCCCTGTGGTAGGGTTGGTCTGTAGGTACAATCTGGCAGGCCAGCGTGGCCCCATGTGTCAGATTTGGCCATGGCCTAACTCAGTGCACTGGATCCAGCTTTAGAGCAACTTCATATGCCAATACGTGGGGCTTCCCATGGGTCTAGAAATTTGGCAGCAGGGAAACAGTGGCAGCATTAATGGCCGTAGTTCTGTAAGCTATGGCAATTAATGCTGCTACCTCTCTCCACTACTGAATTTCTGGACCCAGGGGGAGCCTTACTGGGTAGATGACACAGCCTTATGTGCTAGATTCAGCTCACAGGCTGGAGGCTGAGTACCACTGGCCTGGACAAATTATAGTGTTGATAGAATATCAACAATTCAATACAATTTTTACTCTATACTAGAGCTCTATTCCCAGAAGAAACATAGGGAACAATTACACTAGCAAAACTAACTGTTTTCTATAACTTCATTCTTGCAAATGATAGAGTCATTTTTAAAGAAACAAACATTCCTAAACATAATGGCTGGAGACAGAATTCAAGCATGCAAGATTTCACCTCGAATGATTTAGAATTTTGTAAAGTTATAAAAAAGGGAATTCTAATGGAAAATATTAGATAAAATTAAACATTTAAAAAAATGCAGGCAAAAGTTTAATAATTGTGCTGGAAAAGGGAGAAAAGAGTTAAAACGATAAGAAAATAAAATTTTTAGGAAGTTTTCCCTAAATTGTGAAAAAATGCCTCTCTCTTTTTTACTCCTACACTCCTACAGAGTAAAAGATCAAACCCTTCATTGAAAAGAAGAAGGTTAATGTATGCTAACATGATGTGGTTCAAAAGGACCTGATTTACAATGCTGGGAAATTATTTATTCCAAATGCTTACTTTAACTTATACAGAGGGTTCTGCATACCACTCAGTAACTGGCAGATGACTTAAGTTCACAGACATGTATTTTACATCAACTTTCAGGCAGTGTACATGGGTCTGAACATTCAAAAGGGGCCTAGGAAGAATTAGATATCAGTCCTTCAAGGGAATGTCTGCACTCCAATCACAAGTATGACAGCAGTGTGCCTAGACAGGCTAAAACTAGCTCTAATGTAACCAGCTCGATTGACACACTTCAGGACAGGTGTTAAAACCCACCTGGGACACTGGCTATTAGTTAGGTAGTTGACATGGGAGTCTATGCTACCATGGATTCACTGTTATTCGTACCCAAGTTAGTTGGACTAAAACTGGCTTTGGTGCACCCAGATTTGCTGCTATCACACCTCTAAGTACAGTATAGATGTTCCTCACGTGGAAATGAGAACAAGGCCCTTAATGCATAATATTTTCTTTGCAAATAATATTCGCTTTGTTGGCTCTCCAGGCACTGAGATAAAATTCAAACCAACAGAATATACTAGAACCCATCAGTTCATTTAGAATATGCTAAATGACCAAACCAGAAACATCAACCCTAAATGTTCTTGAAAGCATTTAGAAAAGAGCTATTCTGCCAAAGGAAATTGGTTATTTCAGAGTCTGAATGCTTTGCTTCTATGTTTGTAAATTATACCTCAGTAAGCTTGTGCAGATCATTAACTTAAGGATTTCCAAACATATCTTCTGCACTTGGATGGGAGCTATTAATGCATTACAGAGGGTGAATCTACATGTGCACATTACTGCACATTAGACTAATCTAGTGCACAGTAAAGCATTATCATTTATACATACACCACTATTAGTGTGCAGTACATTAATATAAAGCACATTGGGTGTGACAGATACAGGTACTACCTGATGGAGCTTTACATTAATGCACACATGTATATGTTGACAAATTGCCACCAGTCAGCCCAGGCAGGAGGGGGCCATGGCTCTTGCATAGCTTAGTTCCAAACTCTGTAGTTTGGTTTTAATTTTATTTATGTTTTTAATTTTAACCAATTAAACACCATTTATTATTTTAATGAAAATTAAATCAGCTATTACAGAGTTTCTCCTGTGTATCTTCCAGAGATGTTGGGACATGGAGTCCTGGGGGTACACAAAGTTTGGGAACCCCTGCTTTAGTGCACTCAAGTCACTGTTACCTGGTTTAAGCACCTCCTGTTTCTTAAGAAAATGTGTAGCTTTGAACATCGTGTAAGTAGAAATGAAGCCCTATATTACAGTACAGCTGTTCCTGTGCCTCAACAACAGCACCCTCATCCCATTATTTACATAGTACTGACAACAACTGCCACACAGCAAACATTTTCTACATTTAAATTCTCTGTCCAGCTCTGCATCAATCTCATTCTAATTCTTCGAAGCACAAACAAAGCCATCAAAGATGACCACAGGCACTAATCTTCTTGGAAATTTAATTTGTTATACATAACCTGCTCAGTGCCACTGCAAATGTTTCCTTTCAATTTTATAAAACCACAGTTAAAAATGCCAAACTAGGTTCTTTGGATTACTCATCCACCAAAACCAACCAATAAAAATCTTGTTATGAAAATTCATATTAGTGCTAGAAGAGAGATCAATGTTATGACACTAATGTTTTTTTTCTTCTTCACTTCACAGTTTCAAGGAAAACAGGCTAGCAAAAACCAAACTAACAGTCCATGCATGCACGAGCAAAAGTGAACTAATATAGTATAAAGCTGCTGCATGCCTCGCTATGTGCACAGGCATATTTGGCTTTAAAATATATTTTATTATGGTATTATACACAGCATTGGTCCAGGTATGACTATTAACTGCATCCAACTGGAGGGCTTGTGGCAGCATGGTGGGGCTACTCATAGAGGGGTAGCTCCTACAAAATACCACAATATTGCAACCTTAAGAGTAAGATTAATTTAGAGCACCTCAAAGCCATAGCCCCCACTGCCTTGAATGGAATTGGTATTCCTTGAATGAAAAATGGCTAAGGGACATCACCCCAACAGAAACATGCCCTCGCTGAGGTGTTAGGCAGGCAGAAACAGCACTTATATGTGGCAAAAGCTACAGCCATTAAGGCATTTGAACATCTGGACTCAGTCTGGCCTTCAGACTCTTGTCTCAGTGGTCTAAAAGGGGATGGGAGGTCTAGGGCAGCCTCCGCTCCTCCATACTCTTGCCTAGGCGCACACACTGAAGGTCTTGGTGTGATCTGTATTAGGTAAAATGATAAAGCAACTTGCATGCTGGAATGTTTGGACTGAGTTTGAATGACCCCGAGTTCAATTTGCACTCAGAATTAAGGTAAATGGTACTACTAACCTATGAATTGGTTAGACTCGGAATTGACATTGCTGCATTATCAGAAACTCAGCTCTCAAATACAGGTTCTCTCCGAGAGAATGATTACATCATATTCTGGCACAAGAAGCCAGCAGCAGAAAGGAGAGAGCAGAGAGTAGGTTTTGCTATTAGAAACAGCTTACTATCTTTCTACGAAAGCCCCACTACTGTATCTATTCAACCAGGGGCGACACAGAGGTGCACGTGGGTGCATGTGCACCCCCTATGCATGGCGGTGCACCTCCTGCAAAAAGGGGCCGCCCCCCTGCTCATGTGCCCCAGATGTACTACTCTCACAGCTCTGTCCCACACTCTGTCTTGACTGTGAAGTGACTACCCCAGCCCCAGCCCCAGCCCCACACCCTTCCTCCCTCCCTCCCTCCCTCACCACGGAGGCCTCAATCTCCTCACCCCTTAAAAACAAGAGAAAAATATAAAAGGGTACATGAGCTGAAACTCTGAGGCAGAAGGGATACACCACTTGTTAAAAGAGATTGAAAACCCCTGCCTTAGTCTGTTGCAAAGTCGGAATCTATGTAAAAAGATCCACCATAGCAAAACTACCAGTTGCCATCAGTCAGCCAAACTGAAGACAGAAAAATGCAGACTATTCAATAAGAAGCTCTGAAAGCAAGTTTACCCAACAATCCAGCTACTGAGGCATGGGAAAGCTTAAAAGCTAACATGCACAATGCTGCTGTGTGAGCATTTGGGAAAAAAACACAGAAAAATGCAGACTGGCTTAAAGAACAATCTGAAACCCTTCTACCACTGGCTGAGAACAAAAAGACAGCACTAACCAACTATAAGAAATCTCCCAACACCATTACCCTAGAAAATCTGAGAAAGACTTGAAGAGAAATGCAAAAGGATTTTAAGAGGTGTGCCCAAGATTTTCAGCTGAAACTCTGTAATGATATTCAGAAAGCTGCTGACGCAGGTGATAGCTGTGGAATGTATGAAAGCATCAAATAAGCAATTGGTCAAGAAGAACATAGCTCCACTGAAAGACTAAAACAGAAATGTCATTAGCGATGAACAAAAACCAACTTGAGCATTGGACTGAACAGTAATGGAATTATATACTCCAGTGAAACCGAGTATATAATTAAACAAAGACCTCAAAGGATTACCCCAGTTCGAAGTTATAATGGATTTAGACAATGAGCTTACATTAGATTTGCAGAAAGCCATTAAATCTATTCCTGGGAACAAAGCATCCAGCAACGACTGTTTGCCTGCTGAATTCTATAAATGTGCCAATGACAAACTACCTCGAAAGCTTCAAGGCGTTACACTGCTCTGCTGGAAAGAAGCAGCAGTACCACAAGATTTCAAAGATGCTTCGTTTGTACAATTATACAAAAAAAAAAGGGGGGGGATAGAAGCAACTGTGACAACTATAGAGGTATTTCCCTGTTGACCATCATCAGAAAAATTGTCATTCACATCATGCTCCCTAGGCTGCAATCTCTATGTGAAAGAATCTATCCAGAAAATCAATACGTTTTTTGCTCAGGACGTTCCACCATTGATATGACATTTTTGTTCAAGCAACTGCAAGAGAAGTGTAAAAAAAATGAATACCACTGTACATAGCCTTCATCAGCCTGATGAAGGCCTTCGATACAGTCCACAGACAAGGTCCTTTTACTACTCTGAAGAAACTGGGCTGTCCTCCCAAAACTGCTGAACATCATTCACTCATTACATCAAGGTATGTAGGCAACTCTAGTATAAGAAAACAAAGAATCAGATGCTTTTGACATCAACATCATGAAACAAGGGTGTCTTAGCCCCCATGCTTTTTAATATCTACTGCTCGTTCCAGCTTCTTCATGCATTCAAGGACAGCAATGATGGCATTTATCTTTGAACCAGAATAGATGAAGACTTGTCTAACACTGCAAGGTTTTGAGTAAAAATGAGGGTGAAAGAATTGTTTCTGAGAGATTTCCTGTTTGCAGATGACAGTGAAATTCATGCCACAGTGAATCTTTCCTGCAAAATCTCTCTTGGGTAGATTTTCTGAAGCATGCAAGAGCTTTGGGAAAGCAGTTAGGCTCAAAAAGGATGTCATCATGTATCAAGAGGTGAAAGAACCAATACCTGCTACTGTTCTGGAGGATTAATCTTTTGGCGTTATTGACAGTTTTGCTAATTGGGTCCTATGATCAACAAGGAACTTGACCTTCACAATGAACTAACGGAATTGGAAAAGCAGCTAAGAATTTCAGGCTATTACAGAAATGTGCACAGAACAACAACAAACTATCAGCTATTGTGAAGATGCAAATCTGTGAGACTTTTGTGCTGTCCCTTGCTTTGTGGTTCATAAACATGGACTATATATGTTAGGCATATCAAGAGACTGAACAGCTTCCACATGAGATGTCTGCATAAATTCACGAAAATAAAGTGGGAAGACAGAATATCAAATACGGAGGTAATGAAGCACACAGGACTGAAATACTGAGAAACCACCATCAAGAAGTGAAGGTTGTGATGGACTGGCCATGTCAGAAGAATGGGAGAAGACTGTATCCTCAAGAGTATTTTATATAGTGAGATTCAAGATGGCTCTAGAAACCAGGGTTGGCCTCTATGGGTGTGTCCATACATGCAGGCATGTGTGCTTGCAGCAGCTCAACTAGAAGCAGTGCAAATTTGAGCTGGGGCTTTTTTCATCAGTGCATGTGCTAAAACATGCACTTTGGTGTGGTGCAAGTTGTGCTGCCTGGGGCAAAATAACTCTGGCCTGGCTCCTCCCGGATCTGCACCCAGGGGGGAGGTAGAGCCTAGGGCCAGCACCTGTACTGGCCCCATCAGTGTAAAAAGCTGCCCTGTCCTGCCCCATCAGTACAAAAAGCTGCCCTGACAAGGAGCTCATGGCTACTCGCTCTCAGAAGCTTCTGGGGTCCAGCCAATTGGTACCTGGTGACACTACCCCTTGTGCCAGCTGGACTGAGAGTTCCCTACATCCTCTACCCACTGCAGCAGTCTGGCAGTGCGGGCTGTTGCCTGGTTGTGACCTGTTGTGTGCCTGCCAGACCCGGATGGGGATTGCACAGACAGTAGAGGCATCTGCCCCTCTGGGCCAGCTGCCAGTTGGCTGTGGCTGCAGAGTTGGCCAATTATAGAGACGCTCTGATTGGGTGGCTGGCTACCAGGGCACCTCTGTGGAGGCCTTGAGCCTCTGAAAGCTTCAGGGCATGGTCCAGGACTATGCCCTGCCCTGCTTTTTTTTCCCCCAGGGTATTTTTTTAACCCCTGGATATCCAGGTGTCTAAATTTGCCCCTGTGCGGCAAATTTGCAGCAGGGAGAATGTTTTTTTGTTCCCACACATGCCACTTGCAGAGTCTTAAAGGGTTTTGAGACACTGGAAGATGGACGTGCATGCTCATCTGGATGTGTCCTATGGCAGTACCGCAATGTATGCAAAAATGATGCAAAGTCATTCAACACCAATTCAAAAAGCTGGGAGGAACATACAGAATCCTGTCCAATTTGGAGGGAACATCTGGCACCGGGTGCAGCTCAACATGAAGTGCGGCTTTGATCCAGACAATGGAAGCCAAGAAGAAAGCAGCATGCTGTAAATTTGGACTCCAACTTAGACAACATATGGATCTGCAAAACTTATAATAAGCTGCATTGCTTTCCAATTGGGCTTGTCAGCCATAAGCGGATTCATCAGGCATCTGACTGATGAAAGAGTTTTGTATGTACTCTTATGTGTACACCAAGATCCAGTGGATTGATGGCTGCCTGCTACATATACAGCACATGAAATTTTATTATGTATTAGTTTTTAAGATGCTATTTTGAAGAGACAGACCTTGCATGTCATGCACAATTTATAGTTCTTACACTCTTCGTCATATTATAATTCCTGGCAGATTCTGAAAGTTTTCTAGATTGGTTTTTGTATTTTTTTTTTTAAACAAGTTACAACCAGTGTGAATGGGGGGGAAACATTTCTGTAAAACAGGGGCAGAAAACAGTACTTAGTTTATAGTGTCTTTGTATTTTGAGATGTTTTGCTTTTTCTGGTGAAGAAAATAATAATTTTGTTCATTTACAGTAATTTCTTTTTCAATAATTTTATTTACTGCAGTTCATGATCTTTTGTGGGACCTCTTATATAAAAGCCATAGTTATTAGATAAAGATAAGAATGTCTCATGTGCTTCACACTCACCTCTTAACTAAAATACACAAATTATAATGAAGGGAAAAGATTTAAGGAAGAAGCCAAGTAATAAGCTAAAGTAAGAATAGTTTTTTGCCACTGAGGAGATGTGTAGGGAGGACATGGGCGGGCACATGCCTCCCCCTGAGAGAACTGATGCCCCCCCACCCCCGACAGCAAGCACTTTGGCTGGTAAGGGGGCACAGAGCGCACTAGTGCAGCCCTGAAATTGACTCTGCTGGCAGTACGTTGATGGTGGAAATGCTGGCACTTCTGCTGCAGCCATGCCCCCAGTGCACCCCCTCTTCCCCACATTGCTGGCTGGCTGCTGGGGGACCTGCCCCCCCAGGTCGTGCCCCACTGGTGCCCCCCCAGACTGGGAAGCCCACTTCTGAGAAAACTCAGCAGTGATGTTTCTATCTAAACTAATTAGTTGCCAAAATGTTCAGCAAGTCTGTGACCTATGACAGTTTCTGAGCAATGTCATTTTGCTAGTACAGGCTGAACTGTGTTAATGAGAAGAAACTTTTTAAACAGAGCTTTTGAAAACCTTCTTAAATTGCCTCAATTCTGTAGACATAACTGTAATTTGGAGTTTTAGTTAAAAGACAATAGAGCCTGAGAAATATTCTTTGCCATCATCTCACAACCATAACTTTTATAAGATGCATCCAACAAACATTATATTCAGTAATTTATTATGGAAATAGCAAAAAACAAAAGTTTGTCCTAAAAAAAAATAGAAAGGAAACAGCTGATTCATGATATCAGTTAGCATGCTGATAAGAGGGGCAGAGGGAGAGTCTATGAAGTAAAGAAGACCTACGTGTCCTGAAAAATGCAATGAACAACTAACTTCCTGGTGCCTCCTATGGGGATCATCAATTGTGTAGCTACATGTTTTAAGAACCAGTTTTTCATCTTATATCATGCTTCTATAAAGGAGGATGGAAGACAAATGTTTCAACAAAGTCTAAAGATCTGGGTTTTTGAGATGAGTCAAGCCATGCACAGTACCCAGTATGCAGCTTAATGGTGGTTTAAAATGGAGGTCACTGTATTCTGTACTCTGAAGTTAGTCATCCTTCCTTCATATTTTCCTGCATATGGTTGTCAAAAAAGGGTGGTAATGCTTCATCTATATTTGCCAGGCTCTTTTCTATCTGTACCTCCTTGGTCTGTCACAATTAAGAATATTCATCCTCAGTTACACTATCAGTGAACTGCATCCAGCACAATTTGGCTCGTGCATCTTACATGCCCCAGTGGAATATTTTTGCCTATGGGAGCCTGTAGAAGTCATGGGGTTTAATCCTCATTAAATTAAAAAGGTTTATAAAATTTAAACTTATTTGAGCATCGCATCAGTGTTGGCATGTACTAGGTTCTCAAATGAATTAAGCTTTGGAGAGTTGCATCAGTGTTTGCACGTACTAGGCTTTCAAATAAATTAAGCCCAGTCCCCGGCCAGCGCCACAGGAGAGTGGGACGCACTGCTTCCCAGGCCCACCTGGGGCTCCCCACTCTATGCCCTGCCACACAGCTGTGGGAGCAGGGAGCTGGCACATGGCACAAGAAAATAAAAGCAGCAGCAACTCAAAAGCAGCAACAACTTGAAGGGTTGAACTACAAAAAAGTCACAGCGTCATCTGGTGGATAAAGGGGCTCATTACATGTCTTTGAATGCCCTTGTGTTTGCATGCAATGAATCCATGGAGACAATGCTTTAATTCATGGCAAGCCAAACTAAACAACATCCAAGAAGATTTAGGTTACTGCACTAGAAAGACTTTTAAAGCATCTGAAAAACCCGCTCGTGCACACAGTCATGCCGTTGCACCACAAGAAAAGGCAAAAAATGTGACATGTACAAATGCCCTAAGTCAATAAATTCCTCTGTCCTTTATATAGCCAATGAATTTACCTTAACTACTCTGCATTTCTAAATCTGAAAGATCAAAGAGACCAAAGAACAGAAAGACGCTAAATATAATTTACATTAGAAACATATTCCAGTTCTTAGGGAAGTATTCAAATTTCTTTAGAAATTATCAGTTTAACTTATCCAATATAATATTAAACAGAAGAAAGTATCACTTCCATTGCAAACCCTATTCCCTCCACTTGGAGTCAGTGATTGTGAAATAAAATACAAATACAAAATCCCTTTCTGATAATAGCAAATTTGCATATTGCAAACAATATATCTGCATTGAAACTGCAGCTGAATAATGCAGGGTATTTGACGCTCAATGTACTGGGACAATAGTTAAACTGAACCCTCTATAGCCTACATTATCCTTTTCTTTAAATCAACACAGGACAAGACTATGGTATTTATGAGAAGCATTAACATTACCTAGAAGGGAGAAAAAAAGAGCTCAACCATGGGTAAAAGATTCTCAATTTTTTTCTACTGAGTATGTTTGTGAAAACTCTTCATTTATGCACATTGCATTAGAAGGCAACATGGAACAACTGTTCTGAAAATAATGTATGCAACTGTTCTCATTCCAGCATAACAACTGCACAAACACAGAAACACTTCCTTCCTTCCTTTCAAGCTGATTTAAAATCCCAACAATTTTTTTTTTCAAAATGGATCCCTACCATCACATTTTATTTGAATTCAATCCAGTTTTGCTCAAAGGAGAAATGTTAACTTAAGTCAAGTACATGATTATTTCACATAAAACATATTTATGCTAAAGTGAAACTTTCACAGCTAACTACTGCCAACAGTCTGTTATACATAAATCCAAGGTATTACTAGAGTACTATTAATAAGATGCTGATTGACAGAGGAAAATATCTGAAGAAGTTGGCTGAGGGATAAAGAGATGTAAATATTTCTCTTATTGAGGGCATATATCTACTGTTTATCAAAGACATCTGCACACTTGTGGTCCTTTAGGATCCCTTGTTGTCCAGGGAGTTTCGTCTAGCTGTAACAGTATAGCACCTTTTCCAATAATATGCACCTATCTACATCGTATATAAACTGCCAGTGACTGGATAAAAATGGGCAAGAAAATACTGATGTATGATCAAGTTAAAATAAAGTCTAGTAAACAACTGCACAGCTGAAATTCATTTGGTCTTCTCTGTGAAATTAATTTAATACAAAAAATTCATTCACTGGGGGTGAGGTGTTGAGAGGTAAGTGTAACAAAAGGGGTTAATAAAATAATTTTGCTGCTTTGCCCTCAGGGTATTTACTGCGAAAGAACTCTCCATAATTAGTTTGGGAACACAAACTTAGAAGAAAACTTCAGAGAAAGTTTTTACTACTCCGCCTTGCTCGGGATTTAAATCAGGTGGTCCAAGATCCCAGTTGTCTTGTTCAGGTTTGAACTTTTCAGAGGACAGCACATAAAGATATGTTTTGGGAAATGTCCTTGATTCATCATCTTGCCAGTCCTAAGTGATCCATTTGGCCTTTTAGATTATATTGATCTTTTGTAAGACAAGACAATGTTCAACCCAACCTAACCTGTCTCGGGGTAGAAATAGACATCACCAAATGAAGTGGATCAGTTGTGCTGGGGTATTTCCTGACACAGCTGATTTACTTTACTGAGTGAAACACATGCCACTCACTCATTGCCCCCCATGTGGGACAATAGGTGATGTATTTTTTTGAGGCTTGAGGGACTTGGTCCTGTGCACCCCAGGAATTCAAGGGCAGGATCAGGCTCCTCAAACCCTAGGAGAGCCTGCCTGGCTTTCCTCACTTACCAAGGCATGCTCTGGAGTTTGTGAGGATGCATCTTGCTAAATGCGGAAAGCCTGGCAGATATTCCCAGGGCTTGAAGGGCCCAATCCTTCCTGAGAATTCCTATGAACCTGTAGGATTAGGTGCCTCAAGCCTCTGGAACACCTACCTGGGATGACCAGAAAGTGCAGGTAGCTCTGGGCTACCCACACTCTCTTGTTACAAAGCAAATAAATGTCCACCACAATCAGGCAACACAAATAATTACTACTTTTTGTTGCAATCAGATAAAAAAAATTTATGGCAGCACAAAGGAGACATCCATTTCCACCCTCAGAGAAGTGACACATGAAAATGCTTGCATACTCTGTTACTTTTTAACTGTGAATCAAAAGTGAAGTGTCTGCACTAATTATTGTTATTTATCACACTAATGCTGTTAATAATTAAACATAGCAGGTAATGGGCACCAGCACGTTTTAAAATATGCAGATTAATGTGGAGATGTACTTGGAAAAGCAGTAAAAGTCACATTTTCTGGTTATTTAATAAAATTAGTGGCCCTAGAATAGGAAAATAAGCAATACTGTCAAAAAAAAAAAATCTTATAATACCACAGAGACTGATTAACCTACATGAGGAGTACAAATGGATGACTTTTATGTTTCCTAGTAGATATGCCATGTTTCATGAATATACATGGATGTTCATGTGTAAGCTCACTAATTTACATGTGGGTAAATACTGGTATTTGAATATTCACACTAGAAGCTGTTACCAACTACCACAAGACTGTGTGAAACTTTTTATATTATGAGGAATCATAAAGTCTCTTAAAGTTTCTGTATTCTGAATAAGATGATTACATTGAAATAAATGGTAACTGTGCTTTATGAAACATTTTAAAAGACAGTTAATGTAAGTTTAGTTATTAGGGCTCAAAAAGAGGTATCATACTTACTCAAATATAGGATGAGGTTTTTTTCTTCCATTCAGCATGGGGAAATAGCTCCTGGTTTTATATTCGCATACAATGAAGCTTCATTAAATATACTGTCTACCATTAAACTGCTGCCAAAAGCAGCATGTGCTCAGTAATGGAAACCCATTATGAAGCTGATTAAATGCAGCTAACACTGAGCATGATAAAACACATGGCCCATACCAGAAATAGATACTGAGGGGAACGTGTGTGTGTGTGTGTGTGTGTGTGTGTGTGTGTGTGTGTGTGTGTGTGTGTCCCTAAAAAAATGGGAAGTTGCTCCCCCAGGAGGGAACAAGCACCAGGCCTAGAGGTACTGGAATACCAGGCTGGCACTTCGAGAGACTGGAGCAAGCTCTGACATCCACCCCTGGTGGCAAAACTGCATCTTGCTTACTCTTACCCAAAAGGCCAAGGAACAGCTAGTGAAAAGTGCAAAAGCAGTCCCCCATTGCCACAAAATTGATGTGAACCTACTGCATTTTTTTAATTTAATGTTTTGGGCCAAATCAGTTCTGAATTCTATCAACTGAGCAGAGCACATTCATATAAGTCTGTGTCGGGTTACCACTGGCAAGTATCTTTCCTCCCAAACTCTTCAACTTGGGGCTTTAGATACATGCTACATGAAGGCATCCTACATACAAGCCCCAAGCCCAGAGGCCTTGGAGATGCTCACTTGGGGCACGTCCACACGTGCAGCCACGTGTGCTTGCAGCAGCTCAAATAGAAGCGGTGCAAATTTGAGCCAGGGCATTTTGCCTCAGCGCACACGCCCAGACATACACTTTGGTATAGGGCAAATTGTGCCACTTGGGGCAAAATAACCCTGCCTGGCTCCTACTAGATCTGCAGCCAGGTGGAGCACAAGTGCTGGCCCCAGCAGTATAAAAAACTGCCCTGGCAAGTAGCTCAGGACTATGCGCTATCAGGAGCTTCTGGGGCAGTGCAAGCTATTAATTAACTGGGTGGGCCTTCAGGTCCATGTCCACTGGAAGATACAAATAGACAGGAGCTTCTGGGGCCCAACCAATTGGTAGCTGGGGGCACTACTCCTTGTGCCAGCTGGATTGCTGAAGCAGCCCTGAGAGTTCTCTGCACCCTCTACCCACTCAGCAGTCTGGCAGTGGGAGCTGCTCCCTGGCTGTGATCTGCTACCGCCTGAGACAGCATGTGGCCCCAAGGCTGCACACCTGCCAGATGGGGACTGCATGGCTGCAGCAGAGGCATCTGCACTTCTGGGCCAGCTGCCAGTGGGCTCTGGCTGCACAGTTGGCCTTTGTGCAGCACTACTGCTATGTGTGTCACTTCCTGGCCATCTGGGCAGCTACAATATCAACCGTGAGATTAGGACAACAGAATTCCTCTGGTTGTCAACTACCCCCTGCCTGAATGTCTAAGACATCATTGCTGACCTTAAAGCCTTCTTAGAAAAGGATGACCACCTCCAGGCAGTCTTTGGGGACAAACATATCCTGGCTTATAGACAGCGCTCCCAACTTCAAACAACAGACTAATAAACTCCCACCTTCACTGAGCCTTGCAGTATCCCACAGCAATACAGACCACATCATCATTGGACCTAATAACAAGGAGTACAACATCCAAAGTTCATTCACCTGCAAATCTTCTCATTATCTGGATTATCTTTTGTAAACCACTTTTGTTTTTACAGGTTCTTTGCTTTTCTCTCTTAGCACTGCTCTTCTCTCTCTCTCTTCCCCCTATGTCTTTAGTATTCTAATTTCTCTCTCCTTCTTATACTCTGTTTTCTACAGATCATTTCACAGCATCTGATAAAGTGAACTTGAGTTCACAAAAGATTATGCTCTCTCTCTCTATATCTTAATCGAGTTTGTCTATAAAGGTGCATATCTACCTTGCCTTCTGACTGACATCAGACTAACACAATGAATTACCTCTCTCTGATCAAATTTAGAACAGAAATTATGCTGTGTAAACTATACATCAGATAACTCAAATACTGTGTTCTGAATGTCACACATGTACAAGCATACATTATGAAATGCTTATCAACTATATAAAAGCTTAAATATCTTTGCCAAGTTACAGATAAACTTAATTAATTTCACAAACCATTTCTGAATAGAAAAAAGCAGAACATTTAAATGAATAATAATAAATAATGGAATATGAAATAGCAAGTAGCTTGCCCCAGTTGAACAATGAGCCTCTTGAAGAAAGCACAGTGCATTTTAGCTGACTATATGTGCATCTATCTTTTGAAAAGTAGTTTTCTTAAACATATGGAGAATAAAATAGACACCAAAGATTAATGATTACTCTATGGACATGATTACTCTATGGACTCTATGGCTATTAGAAGTATAATGATGGCATTCAAACTTGTGTAATGTATTTTGATATATTCAGGATTGTTTTGTATTTTTTTTCCAACTGTAATCTAATTGTAATCTGGTCTTGTTTTTAACTTTAAAGATATATTAGTTTCTGGAGACAGTGTCATGGAAGATGCTTTTCAAAGAAAGAGTTGTTTTAACAGAGAGTTTTCACTGGTCACCAATTATGAAGTTTCTTGAAGTGGAAATACATTCACATTGTCTATTCTCCCATCTCCTCTTCAGAGGAATCTTATATCTTTATTTTGAACAGTCACAAAAGCCAACAAAGAAATATGATCTAATAGTGACAAAATAACAAGAAACAATCTTATGATCTGAGATAGGAGTGAGCACAGACATAGCTTTGAATATTTTTCAGATTTCACTTTCTCTTGATACAGTAATTAGAAAGAAAAATTATAAAGTTAAAAGAAATGCATTTTGGAAAAGATAGAGGAGTCTAATCAGATCTGTTACTGCATTTTCTACTGTTATGCTTTCCAAGAGAGCCCTATGCTCTTGCATTTAAGCTGCAATATAGAAGTCATTACAAGAATACTCTTGCTTTTTAACTCACAGTGCTGGGTGCAGTTAAACTCCAAATTAAATGCAATTGTATACAGGAATCTTAGGGGGAAGGTGAGAGATGAAACCAGAGGCTGCTTGCAGACATTAAAAGGAAAAAAACCAACAACCGAGCTTTACCAGAAGAAGCAGAAAATTACTTCAACCTGGCTCCACAGCATCTGGATAGATCAGGCACTTCAACAGGAGCTTTTTGGTGCTTTTATCTAATAGCTGATTCAATCAGCTATTAGATAAAAGTGCCAAAAAAAGCCCTACTAAAGCTGGGTCCTACTAATGTGATACCTCTTCTGGGCAGGTACTGGGTTCAATGTGTGTGTGTGTGCTGAGGTTAAAGTAAATCACCATGGGCGGGGGGGAAGGGGGGAGGCGGCGCAGGGGTTAACATCTGCAAGCAGCCAAAGTGTTTAAGGGTATGGGACAGAACTTTAGTATTTTTTTGGTTGAGCTTGACAGACAGTTCTCTCACAATCAAGATCAGGTTTCTGGCAGATAGTCATAAAATTTGCGGCATGTTTATCCATAAAAATGGAAGAAAATTGGATTGAGGTTATACATGTGATACCTAACTTGAAATAATGACATTAATTTGTCTGAAGTAAAATTCAAGCTCTAAAGCAGTGCTTCCCAAACTTTTCCTCAGCATGACCCCATATATGACTCCATTTCCTCAGCATAGCCCCTCACTCCCAACCCCCCACTCCTGCAGCCCCAACCACTGATGTTGCAACCCCATTTGGGGTTGTGACCCAGAGTTTGGGAGCCACTGCTGTAAACAGTGAATATTAATAGTACTGAATTAAGACTGTTGAGTCAGACAAGAACTATTCTCCTGCTGTGTACAATCCCCCCAAATAAAACAAACATAAGTTCCAGTGGATATGCAGGTTGTCACATGTTACTTCTAGGTTAACAGGATAAAAATGAACTACAGGATAGATACTGAAGAATCACCCTTGTCAGCACTGGAAAGACATTGAAACACATTTTCCTGAATGCTCTGTTGATACTATTGCAGAATTCTAGGGCTAGTCTTGAGTAGCTAGCTGTCAGGGAAAGTGGACAAACACCTTTATTGCATTTATCACCAATCTTCTTCTATGTTAATTGTACTGTCAGGAGTGCTACATAGAGTAGAATTATTCCTGTTTTATTGAGCACACTGAAGATTTCAATCAAGTGAAACATGCACTTAACCAAAAGAATCAAGAGTTGTGTATTGCCGACATGGAAGAATGCCTCCTTTTTACCATTTAGCTCTTTAAAGGAGGTGAGGAAAAAGAAAGCTGTGGATAGTATACTTTTCCAAGCAGCAGTATGCTTACCTAGCTCTCCCATTCAGGTGGATCTAAATGCTGATTGTTATAAGATTACAATCTGCCAAATGTGAGGGGACAGGTTGCTCCTTCAAGCTACACCGGTGCTCACTGTCCCCTTTCCCTACTATTCAAAAGCCACTTGTTATCAGCAACCCTTTGCAGTCAAGGATGGTGGTCTTCCATGATTGCCTTATCTGTGGGTCCAAAGATGGCTGACAAGACCAATTCAGGATTGACAGACTGTTTCAACTCTGGCACGTTTCTGTGCAGAGTGGGTGGCTCTGGGTTCTTGATATGGTCTGTGACCCATTGTTTCTTCTGCTCCTATTCTTCTGTCTCTTGTTGTCATCATGTGGTTTCAAAATACAGAGGGTCCTTGCAGCAGAATCTTCCTCCATTTGTAGAGGCCCTGGGCGATAGTTTCCCGCAAGTTGATGTTGATGGTACTTTTTTTCAAGTTAGCCTTGATGACATCCCTGAAGTGCTTTCTCTGCCCTCCTTTTGAGTATATGCCTTGTCTAAGCTGGTATAATAAAACTGTTTTGGGAGTCTGGAGTTGGACATGGCCAGCTCAGGGAAGTTGATGTCAGATGATCATCACCTTGATTCTCATGTTGTTTGCTTGTGAGAGGACACTAATGTTGGTGCATGTCTTCCCACTGGATTCAAAGGATCTTCTGCTGTCAGTGTTGACAGTATTTCTCCAATGACCTGAGATCTCTCCTGTATGTTGGCCATGTCTCACCTCCATACAATAAGGTAGGGATCATGACTGCTTGATAAACCATGAGTTTGGTTTCAAATTTGACATAAGCTTTGAACACCTATTTCCAAAGGTGTCCAAAGGCTGCACTTGCACATTTGAGGTGATGTTGGATTTCTTCACCGATGTCAGCCTTCTGCGAGAGATACGGGAAATACTCAATGTTCTCCAGAGTCTCACTGTGGATCTGGATTACTGGAGCTGGAGACTCTCCACTAGGAGCTTATTGGTGGAGGACCTTAGTCTTCTAAATGTTTAGCGTCAGTCCCATTCTCTTGTATGCCTTGGTAAAAATGTTGATGAATGCCTGAAGATCTGCTTCCAAGTGAGCATCCAATACAGCATCATCTGTGTACTGGAACTTGTATTTGTAGGCATTTATGAAAAGAATGCCTTGAGCTTTGAAGCAGTGCCTTTTACTGCATAGGGAGTTCATAAAATTAAGTTTCTTATCAAGACCCAAAATTCTTCAAGATGTACTGTCCATACATACAGTCTCACTTGCAGGTGTGTCTCATTCCCTGTGCTATAACTGGACAATTTTTCCCCTCTAAAATTTAGGTGGGTGACTCTAAAGCAGCTGCTTACATACCTGGAAGTTTTCTCAGAACCCCCCCAGGGGACTCAGAATTGTGTACAGAGAACCATCCTGTCAAATATAGCATCTGTGCTGGAGGCTTCCCAGCTCCCATGTTAATAAAAGTTTGAAAAGAGCTCCAGGTAGCTGGCCTGCATATACCACTTATGGACTCCACAAATTTATTTTTTTTGAATTTGGAACAACAGAGAGATCCCTGGGGATCTGAGGAATGCCAGCATCCCAACCATCTTCAACAAAGGAGATAAAGATGTGTGTAGGAACTATCGAGGTATTACCCTTCTTTTCACAGTATGGAAAATCCTTGCCCGCATCTGCCTAAATGATCTTCTACCTCTTGCTAAGGGAGTCTTGCTGGAATTTCAGTGTGGTTTCAGACCATCCCGTGGGGCAACTGACATGATCTTTGTTGCATGCCACATCTAAGAAAAGTGTCAGAAACAACATCAAGACCTGTATATGGCCTTATTGATCTTACTAAGGCCTTTGAATCCATCAATCCTGAAGCCTCGTGGAAAGTACTGACCAGATTTGGATGTTCTGAAAAACACATCAAGGTCCTAAGACTTCCCCATGACTCGATGACCACGACTATTCTTTGTGGCAGATCAGAGACAGATCCATTTGCTGACGTCAGACTAACACGAGCAAGGATATGCTATCATCCCAACTCTGTTCTCCATTTTTTGACAGTTATCCTAATTCTCATTAAGGACCACTGTCCTTCTGGAATTGACAATGAATACCAAATAGAAGGACAGCTCTTCAATCTGGGGCATTTTCATTCAAAGGCCAAAATACTCAAAACAACTATTCTTCACTTTCAATACACTACACTGATGGCTGTGCCTTTCTTGCACACACTGACAAAAACCTCTAGACCACACTGGATCTTTTTGGAGATGTCTACTACACTTTGGGCCTCTCTCTCAACATCAAGATGACTAAAGTCTGGTCCCATTGATAGAGTAGAAGACTAAAGTGCTCTGCAGCCTGAATGTCACCCCCTCCAACAAATTATCATTGAAAAAAAGACCCTGAAGGTAGTGAAACACTTCCCCTACCTCAGTAACCACCTCTCTGAGAGAGTAAACATTGAAGAGAAGAACCAGCACAGGATTGGGTGTGCTGACCTTTCCTTTGGGAAACTGCTTTGGGATGTTTTTATTCACCATGGTATCCAGAAAGACACCAAGATCCAGATCAACAATGCAATCATCATCCCCACTCTCCTCTATAGATCTGAAATGTGGGTGACCTCCTTTCGTTATCTGAGGAGCTTGGAGAAGTATCACCAACTATGTCTCCAGAAAATCCTCCATATCAAATGAGAAGATTGTTACACAAATGCCAGCATGCGTGCCAAAGCCAATGTTACCAGCATGGAGTTGATGAGCCTCAAGCACCAACTTTGGTGGACTGGACATTGTGTTTTGGTAGCTGAGTGTCAGGCATCTGCATAAGTGCTCTACTCCTAGCTTAATAATGGCCTGCAATCTTATGGTGGCCAGAGGAAATGCTACAAGGACACACTGAAGGCATACTTCAAGATATCTGGATGCTGACACCAAGAGCTGGGAGGAGCTAGCTGCTAAATGGCTACAATGGTGCCGCAACCTCAACCAAGTGGTAGCCTATTTCAAGGTGCAGTGTTTTGCCCTCAAAGCAGAGGAGAGAGAGCAGAAGGGAAGGAAATGGAGAGGAATCCAAGCTTGCAGCATACTCTCCCTCAAGAAAGACCTGCAACTTCTGCTGATAGATCTGAGGCTTAAGGATTGGACTCTTAAGTCACCTCAGGACACAGCAGTGACCCACAGTAGAGATCATCCTCAGATCGAGAGATTGCCAATGTGATCACTTATGGGAACATTATGCAGAGATTCTATGGGAGTACCCTAAGTTCTGGTAGAACATGGCCTTATCACTAATGGCAGGTCCAAGACAGTGGTTTCATAATATAGTTTTATATAGCCTAAGATCCATTTTGATAATCTCTTGGCTGATCTCCATGACTTTTGATCTCTAAGCTACAGACATAGCAGAGATGAGGAGACTTTCTGAATAGCTGTTTCATGAAGACAATAGACTAATGTCCTCTTCACAGTTATGGAATGCAACAAAGCCTCCGCATGTGAATAAAGAGGCTTCAAAAAGAATCACTGGCAGGTTGATTGCTGCCCTAAATTAAAGGAGCAGCAACCTAGGCTTTGTTCCAACAGGTACTCTATCTGGCTAAAATGTAGTGCAGGGAGAATGCACTAAAAGCACCTGGATCTCACCCAAGTACCTTTGCAAATACAACTGCTATAAGGAATATTGGCCTAAAGCAGAGGTTCCCAATCTGTGGTATGGGTATCAACAGCGGTGTGCATACAATTTGGCAGTGCTATGCATTATCAGATTTATTATAATTACTTTATATGACAAAAATTTGCTGCTGGTACTTAAGGTTGTATTGTTTTAAATTGGTGGTGCACAGAGTTTGGGAACTGCTGGCCTAGAGCATTCAGTAGTAAAATATACTTCAGGATCCATGCAAGTGAAAAGTGCAGGTTATTTTGGTATGACAGGGAGAGTGCTACTGTGTGATGAAATGATGGAGTCATCTGGTTGCTCTTTGCTTCATTGGTGACAAATATAGTAATGCAATAGGCCTTTCAATTAGCTGGGGTATAAAAGGATGCGTCTTGATGCAGAGGTGCTCCCTCCACCTTCCGTCCTCTAAGCTTACTGCCAGGAGGTCCTGTTTTATCCTGTTCTGGACCTTTCTAAGCTCTCAGGGAAATTCCACAAAGCCAAAAAGACAGGACAGGTGACAATTCTGGGCTGCATCCTCTAAGCCTTATCCATCACTCACATGAGCCAAGAGGTTTTGAAGCAATAGTATAAAGAGGGGGATGGGGAAGAGGGAGTAAGGAACAAGGCAGCAGCTCCAGTTGCTGGCTTTGTGCAGGAATCAGTACTACGGCAGCCAGCACTCCCTACCTACACTTCTGTCTTGGGTGTCTTATCTCTCTCATGCTGACTCTTCCCTGGTTAGAGGAGTTACTCTTCTGGCTCTGTGCTGCTGCTAATGATTATGGTTTCTTGGCTCTACATTTTATAAGCAGTCTGATGAGTCAGCACCAATTTTGCTGGCATTGGAGAGGCTGCTCCATGCTGACTCCTGGTGCCAGAGGGTATATATGAAGCTGCATTGAGGCTCTTGACCCTGAACTGGACACACAGCTAAGGGATTTATCCAGGAGAAAAGCTTATTCTTAGCTTGAATGGTAGACAGATCAAACAGCTGTTGGAAATATTGGTTCCTACAGGTAGTCCGTATGGCTTTTTGAACCTGGCACTAGGCCATTACAAAAAGGGGAATTGTCTGAACCTCAAAAGATTATGCCAGTCTGGGAAAGGTACCCCTGCCTATACTACAAGGGACTTAAATAAGCCCAACTTTGGTAAGAGTGAAGAACATAGTCAGCAGTGTCTGTGGTGCTGGTGCCATTCTATTAATGGTGAACAGGCTGGAGCCAAGCCAAAGTCTGAGGGCAGTAAGCTGCTCCCAAAGCAAGAAAAACAAGCTCTAACCTCTCTTTCTAGTTCAGTGATGGTGTTTTCCAAGAATTAGCCGAGAATGTGTATGTGGACAAGTATTTGAAAAGAATTAACACTGTAGTATTACATTTGCTGTTACTTCTCATTTTATAAAGGAGTGGAATAAAGGTAACTGGCTATTTGCATGGGTGATTTTATTTTGTATAATTTTAACAGGCTTCCTAAAGCCAATTATGCGACCCAATTATTGCAAGATCTGGTATTTCATTTTACGGATGGCAGAAATATGACAAGTCTAGTTCTATGCACTGAAATGCACAGAAAATGAAACTAAATGCTGTAATAAAGGTATCTGTATTTATTCAGAAACATATATACATTACTCTAATGCAAAGTACCTTGGGATGGTTGGCATGAAATGTTAGAATATACAGAATAGATTATAATGAAGAACTAGCTGTATTGAGATAGACAGTTTTAATTTCTGAGAAAAATAAAATGGCTAACCAAATTGATTGTAAATCTAAGTGAAAAAAAATTATATAAGGCTGAGGGATTATTTTAATAGGGGTTGTTCTTGGAACATTGAATTTTTTGACAGCAGGAAAGGTGTCTCTTTTCATTTAATACTATAAAATGGAACTTGCACAATTGTTTTAAATTGCTGAAATGGTTTGCCAGCTGAAGAAGAAAATATACATATATTTTAAAGTTTTCCCAGTCAGTAACGAAAAGTCATCATGAAACTGTGATTTCATTGTTTGGGGTCAGATGAGTAAAAGAGAAAACTTGCTTGTTTGCCATCAGCATCCCATTTATGAAAGAATTAAGTCCCATAGTCAAAGGGTTTCATACATGAATTTTGCAATCCCTAGTCTTCCTGGTTATTAGGAACTTCTAAAATGACTACATTATACCAGAGGACCTTGGCTACACATTTTTGTATCAGTGTAAGCCATGCTGGTTATGGGTGTGAATATTTTAATTATACTATTACAGGGGTTGCAACTATATCTGTATAAAGGTATCTTAAAACAGTAAAGCTTATTCACCTTCATAAGGCAACAAGCAATCCTGGTATAATTGTGTGCACACTGGACGGGTGGGGGAATTTCTACCATTAAACCATTTACACACACACACACACACACAGTTTAATGGTACAAATGTGTGTATACACACTCACACACATGTATATACATATATACACATACATATATACACACACATACATATATAAAAATTGGTTTAAATGGTAAAAATTCCCCCTACCCTTCCACTGTGCACACAATTATATCAGGATTGCTTGTATATACATACACACACATACATACACATACACACTGGTATAATTAGAGATCTACAATTTATGTCTAGACAAGGTCTTAGACTGTTTAATAAAGGAAGGTTCCTTTGAAGATAAAGAGGAGCATGCAGCAAGGTACATGATGTTGTCTGTTGTTGGCCAATGTTGTCTTATTTTGGCAGGATACTTAGTTTGCATTCTTTGGTTGTTTATTTTGCTATGCTTGGAAAGGCTGTTGGCTCATACCATTGTATTTGTAAAATTATACCCAAGCCAATCATGGTCCAGGATAGATACTTTCCTAGATACTTTCCCTCTTTTGTCATATATCTAAATGAATAAATAAATTGTGCCCTTTCTGATTAGCACATGGTATTGCATTTCCCATATGGCTAGCTGTTGTTATAAACATTTATATATAAAAGTGAAAGTGACCTGGTTTGACATTTTGTTTTTTTCTTTAGTATTAATCTCTGGCTATGATTCTATGATTCACTGCCCCCCAGAAATGATAGGTACCAGGTCTATTCACACACTGTCACATTCCTTCTCATCTGCTCAAAAAGAACTTAACCCCTTGTGGACTGCCAGTTGTACAGTCCTGTCTTAGATTACTAAAAATATGCACATAACCAAAAAGAGGGCTTGATTAAGGTAATAAAGGATGCCAGAAGAGCCCTGCTGACTTCAAACCACTTTACAAAAGTTCAGAAATGGTAGAACTTCTCAGTGAAATGACTGGCAGAAGGCAGGACAAGGTTGGCAGACTAATACAAACAAATACCTTCCTGTACAGTGAAATGATTAAAAGGCTAATATGGGCAAGCACAGCCTTCTTCCCAAATTTTGGTATCAGAAATGGTTCGACCATTTCAGCTGAAGCTTTCCAAAAACAATCCACCTGTGGCAAACAAATGGCTTGGAAAACTTCTATTCACATAGCAAAATTATGGTAAAATTATATGCAGAACAGGGTACTGCAATGGAAAATATTAAGTAACCTTAACTATAGGTATATCTGCCTCAACTATAAATATTAACAATTAGAATGGCAGAGGCAAGCAAAAGTTGCACAAACATTAAATCATATTCCAACAAGTGATGCAGAGCAAATCTGATTCCAAATCCAAAGGTATAAGAGATCTGCTGGATACTTTTATAGATATTCTGGATTTCATATACTTTATGATGAATGTAAATGTTCTCTCAAAAGATAAAAGACATCAAGAAAACTACTGATATTATTTGGAGCTACATGGCCTTTTACAAATTAACCAGTAGGACTGAGATAATTGAAAAATATCCACAAAGCATCAGAGTAGTGCAAAAAGACTGGGAGTTCCAGAGATAGAGTCTGGGATAAGTCTAAAAAAGGTGAAAGGATATTTAGCTCCACTGGCTTTTAAGAAAAAAAATTGGATGGAGAGAGAGAGGCTGATTCAATAAAGATATCTTAAAAAGATTACCCCAAGAGTGTTGGCGAAGAGTAATACCTTTTTCTATATCGAAAGAAAAAAGACAACATTGAGACTTTGTTGTTATATAAATAGCTTATTTTTTTTCTTTTCTTTCTTTTCTTCTTCTTTTTTTTTTGCATGTATAAAGGCAAACTGATAATGGTTTCATGTACTAATTTTAGACAATTGCATTTTGTGCTCTGCAAAGACTCAGTGAAACTCAGAGCTGGGATAGCTTGACTGACTAATGTTCTGAACTGCATTCCTTCATCTTGGGGGGTTAACGCAGAAGCAGTAGGACATTGGTTTAAATAGCACAGCACACTTTTTAAATGACAAATTCAGAAGAATCACTGAGTTAAGTTGGTGGCAGAATTTGGCTTTTTTTAGTGAGGTGTTAAAATACAGAAAGTTACCAAATTCATGTTGTGCATTATTTTTTCAAATAAAACAGAGACGCTGCTCAGACATAGTAACAACATTGTAGGGTCACAACTGAAACAACACTAACAAGTCGATGCCACCACTGAGAAATTTTCCGATAGCCTCCTGCCCATACTGGCTTCAGTTAGAACCATAGAAAAGAAGGGCTGGAAGGGACGTTGAGAGGTCATGTATCTGAGGCAGGATCATCCATATACCAGGAGATCATATGCCTGAGGCAGGATCATCCCTATCCAAATCATCCCACACAAATCCTTGTCTAAACTATTACAAAAACTACGCAATCAACTCTGTCACATAACTACAAGGTATAACAACCTAACCTGCCACAGCTAACGCAGGGGGACAAGGGCTGTCAGTGTCCTCCTGCTGCAAGGCTTGTTAAAATATGCCTGAGAGAACATAAACTTTCCTTCCATTTTTATTTTTTTAATTCAATGAGCATTTCTTCCTTGTTAGGTAAATAATTAACCTTTCATTTTAAATGTACATCTATTTGTACTGGGGATATTAATTTTTTATTAATAGTATTTTAGCCTACTGCTCAGGAAGTAGAATTTGTTGCCCATAAATTAAGCCTAATCCCAATAACTCTTAAGTTTGCTTGCACACTAACATCAAAATTATATGTTCTTTTCCTTTTACTACTCAATCCTTCTTTCTTTCTATACCTAAATTGCTACTGCATGACCCAGCAGCAGTGACCTTCACAGCTGTTGCTGCTGTACCATAAAACTGCTTCTCAACTTGTATATTCTATGCAGTGAATCATTAAAAATTTGTTTTTAGTGAGTTCATGTGAAAAAAAACCTTCATCTATTCCCACAACTGGACCATTCAATAAATCATCTTCTTCCTTGGCAATTCCTCACAGTCAAGAATGATTCTCTTCTGTGACTGTCTTATCTGTGTGTCTAGAGATGGCTGATGAGACCTATTTCAGCATCAACAGACTCCATTGTAGCTTGGACATGTGTTTCTGTATGGGGTGGCTGGCGCTGGATTCTTGTTTCGGTTCATGCCGTGTTGTTTCTGCCATTCCCATTTTTCTACTTCCTGTTGTTGTCATGAAGTTTCAAAGTACTGAGATCCCTGAAGCAGACTCTTCCTCCACTTGGGGCTGTGCTGGGTGATAGTCTCCCATGAGCTGACATCGATGTTGCAATTTTTTAAGTTGCCCTTGAGGATGTCCCTGAAGCACTTTTTCTGCTCTCCTCTTGAGAATATGCCTTGTCTGAGCTGGGAGAATAAAATTGCTTTGGGAGTCTGGAGTTGGACATCCAGATGACATGGACAGCTCAGGGAAGTTGATGTTGGATGATCATTGCCTTGATACTTGTGGTGTATGCTTGTGAGAGCATGCTAATGTTGGTGCATCTGTCTTCTCACTGGATTTGAAGGATCTTCTGCAGGCAGCATTGATGATACTTCTTCAACGGCTTGAAGTCTCCTGCACATTGTCCATATCTTAGCCCCGTACAGCAAGGAGGGGATCATGACTGCTTGAAAACCCATGAGCTTGGTTTCAAATGTGATAACACAATCTTCAAACACCTGTTTCCAAAGGCTGTACTTGCACATTTGAGGCAATGTTGGATTTCTTTTTTGATGTCAGCCTTCTGTAAGCGATATGAGAAATAATGTTCTCCAAAGTCTAACTGTGCATCTGGATTACTGGAGCTAAGGACTCTCCATTAGGAGCTTGTTGGTGGAGGACCTTAGACTTCTGAATGTTGAGTGTCAGTCCATTTTCTAGTATGCCTTGGTAAAGATGTCAATGAAGCCTGAAGGTCTGCTTTGAAGTGAGCACACACTATTTTGGCTGGAGGATGCTTACTGAGTTTTGGCAAGCTGTCAAAGGCCACATGGGTAGCCCCACCCCTTGCCAGGTGCCTCGCCCCCCGGTAGCCATCTTGGAACCGGAAGACCTGTCCCAACCCCTGACCTTTGCCACTAGAAGTCCCACTCCTTGCTCCCCAGTACTCCTTTCAGCAAGAGGCTTTGCCATCTCAGAACCAGAAAAATACCAAATTATATTCTAAAAAGCAAACTTTGACAACATTCATTCATTTAATTTTAAAAAATACTTTTGTTCTGAGTTGCATGCATTTGTGTGGTGTACACAGAGGTGATTGCACAATAGATTAAAATGAAATCTTACTCTTGTATATTGTGGGGGGTGAGGGACATGGGGGATGGGTATAGGTTTGTGGGGGGCTGTGGATGTGTGGGTATGGGTAGGGCAGTTTAGTTTGTGGGGGGATAGGTGTGGGAGTGTGGATGTAGGGTGAAGGAGCATGTGGGTGTGTATGTGGATATGTGAGGTGTGGGTGGGTATGGGGTTTATGGGGGGCTGTGTAGGAGAGGATGGCTGGGGCGTGTGAGGGTGTGTGTGGTTGCATGTGTATGGTGGGGTGTATGTGGGACTCGCCCTGCGAACACACACGCACACACAGTCCCTCCCTCCCTGCACACACACCCCCCCCCCCTCTATCTCTCTCTCTCCCTCCCTACACACACACACACACACACACACACACACACACACACACACACACAGTCCCTCCCTTCCCTCCCTGCACACACACACACTCTGTCCCTCTCTCCCTACACATACATATGCATGATTACCCGCCGCCCACCCCTGCCTCTCCCCCACCTTTTCCCTGTGTTCTTATCTGAGTTTCCCACTCTGGTGGAAGGAGGCCAGAAGGTTTTGCTAAGGCAGAGGTTTCTGGTTGTGGAAGGCAGGAGTGGGAGGGGGCGGGGCAGGAGTGCAGGTGGGCGGGGCTGGGTGGGCCTTGTTCCTAGGCTTCCCCATCCTGTTACCGGTTTCTCCTGGGTCCTACTGCTCCTGTCATCTTTGCCAGGCAGCCAGGAGAAGTTAAATATTAATTGGCTAAATTTTTTATGGGCCTCGCAGGCCAGTTAGAAAGGCCTGGTGTGCTGAATCCGGTCCACAGGCCATATTTTTTCCACCCCTGCACTAAAGTATCATCAGCATACTGGAGCTCAATGATTGAGGTCAGGGTGGTCTTGATTTTGGCATGGAGTCAGCTGAGATTAAACAGTTTACCATCTATTCAGTAGTTTAACTCTACTCCAGCTGGAAGCTTGTTGGTGATCAGATAAAGAATTGTGGCAAGCATGGAGAAGAGTGTTCAAGCAATGAAGCAGCCTTGCTTAACTCATGTTTTAACCTCAAAGGGATCTGTGATAGATCCATTACTGAAAACTACCACTTGCATACTATCATGGAGCAGTCAGAGAATGGTGACAAATTTTGGTGGGCATCTATATTTCAGAAGGGTTCTCCACAACACTTCTTGGCTGACAGTTGAAAGGTTTATTTGATCAAAGGCGGCCCTGCAGAAAGGCTTCTGTTGTTCACAGCATTTCTCCTGCAGATGACAAGCTGTGGAGATCATGTCAGTTGTGCTTCTTGATGCACTATACCCACACTGAGATCTCAGGAGGAGCTTTAAGCAAGTGAAAGGAGATGGTTCAGGAGAGTTCTTTCAATGCTCTTTCCTGTGGTGGACAGCAAGGCGATCCCTCTGTAGTTTCCACAGTCAGACTTGTCTCCTTTCTTAAAGACTGTCACAATCATGGTGTCCTGGAGGTTATCTGGGATCTCCTCCTCATTCCAAATCCTTAAGATATGATGCGAGTTCCTTTCCCCCATGCTTGAAGATTTCCAGGGGGATTCCATCCACTCCAGATGCCTTGTTGTTCTTCACCTATTTGATGGTTTTCCTCACCTCGTCATGGGTTGGAGGGATTTTGAGATAATCTTTGACTGGGTTTTGCAGAATAGAATTGAGAACACTTTTGTGAACAAAAGAAGCTCACAATTGAGAAGATCTTAAAAATGCTCTTGCTAACAGGCATTGATGGCTCCCCTTTCCTGAGTGCTCGGACTGTAGATGATTCGGTATCATGGATGTCAACGAGATGCTGAATTTTCCTTAGCCCTGTCTTCCCACCATTTGTTCTTCATATTGTGGGTCCTCCTTTGGATCTCTGCTTTAGTTTATTGGAAATTCAATTTCTTTTGCTTGGAGTTGGTGTTGTTTTGCCAAGCCCAAAAGGGCTTGTACTTGCGATCAATCAACTCTTGGATCTCCTGGTCATTCTCATCAAGCCAGTCTTAATGTCTCCTGGTAGAGAATCCAAGCGTCTTTTCACAGCTGCTGCTGATGGTGGCCTTGAGAGTATCCCATGTGATGCTGATATTTTCCTATTGTTGTTGATTGGAATTCACCAGTTTTTCATTGAGGCACTGGTGGAAGAAGTCTTGCTTGCTCGGGTCCTCCAGTCCATCAATGTTTATTTTCTGCTTGTGATGCAGCCATCATTTGGGAGCCAATTTGAGTGACATAACCAAGTGGTTGAGTCAGTGATCAGTTCAGCAATCATCAGCTCCTAGCATAGCTTGAGTGATGTGGATATCTTTATGATCCCAGGAATGGACCGTGACACAGTCAATCAGGTGTCAATGCTCAGATTGCGAGCATTGCCATGATGTCTTGTATCTGTTTTTCTAGTGCAACAGGGTGTTGGTGATGGTGGGTACATGATCATTTGGTCAAGAGGAGGATGCCATTGGAGTTGACCTTTCTTACTCCTGTCTTATTGATGGTTCCATTCCAGAGGTTAGAGTCTGGATTCTGGTATTGAAATTAACAAGAAGAATAAGTCTCTTTCCCTCCAGAATATCAGAAAGGACTTGGTCAAGGATGGCACAGAATTCCTCCTTGGTTTCATTGGTGGTGTCAAGAGTTGGGGAATATGTGCTGATGAGAGTGACATAGTGGCTCCCTGCCACTATAAGACCAAGAGTCATGAGGCTCTTATTAATTCTGATAGGGAATTCATTGAGCTGGTTTGTGAGTTCACTCTTAATGGCAAAACCAACTCTGTGAAGTTGGTGTTTGTTCTCCTTCCTGTTTACCCTTCCAGACGAAGGCTGTGGCAGAGCACCTTTGGGTGTTTGCCACTTTAAGGGCTTGAGCAGGCTGTGAGGCAGCCCGAAGGTGACAGCAGAGCCAATCAGGTTGTCACAGGACAGCCATGAGACCACCTGATTGCAGGGCTGAGCAGTCTCAGTATAAGAGCAAGCCCTGAGGAGCAGAGCCAACAGTTGCTGCAAAGATGCTGCTGAGGTAACATTGCCCAGCTGGAGATCTGCTGCTGCCAGAAATATTTTGGAAGTTAGAGAGGAACTATGGGGAAGAAGGAGGTTCCTAGCGACTCAGTGGGATCCCAACCCCCAAGGAAGTGGCTGTAGGCCTGGGGATGTGGAGAGGCCATGTACACCTAGGGCTGGGGGAGGTACAGGCCAGCCTAGGAAGGGGTTTAGAGCTTGGGGGCCTAGTGAGGGCCTAGGCAGGCACTGATTGGAACCGGTGGTGATGCCAGGGGCTCAGATGAACCCAGTGGAGTCAAGGACAGCCAGATATAAGATCTCTAGGGCTCTAAGCAAGCCTGGTATGAGTTTTTGTTTTTTTGTTAGGCCCAGGAGGGGTCCCCTATTGAGGAAAGCTGTGTGTCAAATGACCCAGGGCTCTTGGACTGGTCATTGCAAGGGGGCTAGAGACGACAAGCTGAAGGGTAAGTAATCCCACTGCAAAGGTCAGGCAAGAGCTGCTGAGGGCTACTGGCACCCTAACTAGCCTAGAGGTGGGGTCAGAGCTTAAAAGATGCTGAAGTTACTCTTGATGGGTGGGGACATCACTGCCAAGAGAGGACAGTGGGTTAGCCAACCAGCACATTGAAATGATGGAGGCTGAAGCCCAACCTCCTGTTGGCATGAATCCTACTGAGAGAGATGGAGTCAGTGACTGAAGGCATGTTATGAGATGAAGGCTGCAGAGTGCCCAGGAGTTAATAGCCCAGGGAGAACATCCAGGAGCTCAGTAAGGAAATACCAGGGCAGGTAGGCCTGCAGTTGGTCCTGGGGCATGACCTAAAGGTACACCCTGCTGGGGTTGGATGGTGTGGTAAGGCTGCCTGTGGTGGGGCAGTCTCCAGGAAATGCCACATCAGTGCCTCCCTAGTGAAAGACAAGTATGGGGCACTGGAAAGCTTCAGCCCTCACTGCCTTGTTGGTGACCCTGTGAAGGGGACAGGTTAGGGGAGCACAATCTGAGAGAAAAGCACCAGGCTTGGGCAACAGCATGGGAGCCAGGAGGGCCTAAGGTCCAAAGCCTGAGTGAGGGCGAGACCTAGCAGGAGGTCAAGAGTGAGGTCCAGGTACATCAACAGATGCCTGAGGAGGATCCAGGCACATCAACAGACACCTGAGGCCCAAGAGACAAAGCCAGAAGCCCCAGTGAGGGATGGAGTAGTAACCCCAGTGACGGGGCAGAGTTTGAGGGGCTAGGAGCCTAATGAGATGCAAGAAGTCCATAGCATGTGTGGGAGTAAAGGCCCCAGTGAGGTGGCAGATTAGAGGTTCCAGTGAGCATGTCCCAAGGGGCATGTGGCCAAGGCACATCTATGGACACCTGAGGCCAAGTTTGGGCCTGAGGCCAGGTGTGGCCCAGCAATGGGGCTGGGGGCATTAATAGTGAAAGTGATTTTTGGATGTCATCTGTGAAACATGGGACATGGTAAAGGGAAGGCAGGAGCTTGTATTATGCCCTTGGCATCAGAGCATTAAATGGGCAGCCTCCTATCTAGAAACAACTATTTCTTAACAGGAAAGGTGTGGCAGGTGAGTCAGGTGCAGTACCCTGGACAGGTGGGTGGGCTAACATTATGACCGGCCCCGGGATTGCCTCTTTGCCACAAAGGTATAGCTGCCTCCATGTTCTCTGAGTTGCCCATCTCCCACTCACCAGGTCTCGCTTCATACAGCTACATTGATGCTGTGTCGCCTGAGTTTTTGGGCCGTAACTGCAGTGTGGTGCTCTGGGCATTCATTATTAGGATTGGCCATGAGGATCCTGATGTTCAAGGTTCTGAAACTGATGGTACATCTTCACTGGTATTTTCAACCAAAGTCTGATGATCCCACTGAACATGGTTATCCAGTTAGGAAGAAAGTAGACAAACTATGTTTTAGGTCACCTTTTCTAGCCTACCCCCCAGATGGGGTGAGCCACACAGATTTTGAAGAGAGCTGCTCGGTCACAGTTACAGCTGTTGAATGATATTTCTTTTTCATCCCAAGCGCTAGATGACCTTCTTGTAACTGCCACCTTCATGCCAATTCACAACAAGGAGCTTCCATGTCTCAGAACAAATCCTGCTCCTGTCACCATTAGGTGGTTATCAAAGGGCTTGAATGTGCTGGAAAAACTGTTTTCATGGAAGACACCTATGTGTGACTTCTGTTATTATGGAGAAGCTGTTGCACTTCAGCTCCCACATGGCTATTTGCAGGATGGGACTTTGATCCAATGGCAAGGAGACCAAAACAACTGGGGATGTCATTCTGCTGCAGCCTGCATCTTCCTGCACAGCCACTGGGATTCTAACATCATCTTCTGCCTGCTCTGCCGTTGAAAACTTATAGACCCATGGCTGGGGTGGCTTATAATAGTAATAACCTGTACTTGCCATGTCACAGCACTGTCAAAGGATATATGTGGCTTTTCAGGAGGGAAAGCACTGCCATCTCCTGTCTCCACCACATCCTGGTGTTGCTACTGCTGCTTGGTCCACAACTGCATTTTCATAGCAAACTTTCTCTGCAGGTCATTCCACTATCTGCCACCTGTGGATGTGCTGGGTAACAGTATAGTTCTGTGTCGTCCCCCTGCCCCGCAAAATCATATCACATTTATAGTCATCCATTAATCCAAGCATTCAGCCAAACTGCTGAACATGTAGCTCCAGTAAATTAAACATCCCAGCACAGGAAATTATCATATACATGAGCCTCCAGTGTTCCAGAACATTTTAGTAAACAAATTTCCCTTCAACAAAATATCAATCAGTGCCATTTCTGACCAAATAAAAATAAATATCATATAAAGAAGTGAAGGATTAGAATGATATTTTATGAAGAGAATTAATGTTGTTTACTGAGTTTTCCCCTTTTATTTCATGCTTTCCTTGCATCGCAGAAGGACTTGTTAAATAGCAAAAGAAATGTTGCATTTAGACCACTTAAAGAAGAGAATACTTTCATGCAGATTTCTGTAGACACACAACAAGAATTTTTAAAATAAAATCTTTTACATCTCCTGGGATAAATCCTGCTACATATTAGAATGATGATATGCTGATTTTTTATAACTTTATTCCTTGTAAAGTAAATGTATTCAAAGAAAGCTAAAATAGTCTAGTAGAATTTGTTAGGAAGAGTAACACAAAAATATAATATCAGTCACAACTTGGTTAGCATGTATTATGATTCAAAGGCACAGAAGCAAGTGGGTCTGCTGACCTGGAAAAATAAAAGTTCAGGCTTATTACTTGTAACCTTTACTAAAATTTCATAGCAAACTATTTAAAGGGATCATGCCGTGCCGTATTTCATTTGCAGATTGCACAGTTACTATGATTAAGAGGTGCACAGCAGTACCAATTGTGTTAGATACTGCATAACTATGGACTATGTGAGGAGAGAAGCAAAAGATAGCTAAGGAAAGAAATACGTGCTTCTTAATTTTCTTAGGTGACTCATGAAATGATCATTGTTTCTGTGGGAGGGCAGTAGCAGTACCCTGATCAAGCCCTATTTTTTCACATGGCACATTATAGGGAATTCTTTGGTGTTTCAGAGGGGGTGAAGTGGTTATTTTGGGGACTTCTTCAATTAATGATCGCCTGCAAATACAGGGGACTGGACAATATGGCCCAAGAGGCTCCCTCATGCCTGATAGTTTTATGTTGTTGAGTCTACTAGGTAGGCCAACCATGGCACGTTCTGCAAGTGAAATTAAACATTACCCTTGAGGATTCACCTATGTTTTTCTTTTGCAGATGTGGCAGAGGCTGTGGTTGTTCATATAACAATCTATAACCTAACTCCATAAGAAACTTAGCTGGTCAGTTAGGTATGCCTCCATTCATGTTTCTACCACCCCAAATTGCTCCAAAATGCCAACTCTTAATCTCAAACTAAACAGGAAGCTCATTTGGCTACAGGAAAATGATACCTGTTAGTACTACAAAAGTCAGTGTTTTCAGATATTACATACCACTTGTCAGATCAGCAAAAAAAAACATCTGAAATGACTGAATCACAGATGGATTTCCAATTTCAACACTGTGCATGTCACTAGCTGGATGTCATGGATTTTCCTTACGCTAGGTCTGATAAAATCCAGGAGAAGGCAGATGAGGTATTTTGTACAGCTGTGTTTCAACTGCAGTGGGCTGAATCAGCCTCTGCAAGAAGTAAAGGGTTCCTCTGGGCCTGTTCTACATGTATCACACAATTACTGGATTAATTGCACAATTAATATAGACCAGCTACACATGCAAACTAATTATAGTGCCATAAAAAGGTCCAGACAACTATACAGTTATTGCTGGAAAAAGTATAATAACTTTATACCCAGTTATTATTTTGCTATAAACTTGCATGTGTAGCAAGGTCTGCCCCTGCAGTTGGGAGCCCCATCAGCTTGCTAGCTCTCAGCTGCAGGGGTGCACCATGCACAGCTGGGGCTGGAAGTCCCACAGCTGAGGGAACACTCAGCCCCAGCAACTGTGGGTGCTGGATCCCAGCACCCCCCAGTGGCTGGGTCCAGGCAGCCATAGAGTGTTGCTGTAATCTCCTAGCTACAAGAGCGCATGAGGTACCCTGCAGCTGGGAGATCACAGCAGCTGCAGTCTCCTAACCATAGGCATGCATGACATGCCTCCACAGTTGAGAATCTCATAGCTGAAGGGACTCCAAGCTACAAGAGCTTGCTTCTTGCTAGTACAGGGTGAGCCTGGGATCCAGCTCCTCTTACACCAGCAATAAAATGCAATGGGATCTAATACATGATGGCAAGTGTGGCATGGCATGAAGTGGGATTGTGCAGATTGTACATTAAATCCCATCACACCTTTACCTAAGCATGGGCAGGGCCCTTATGGCTAGAAGGTTTCTTAACTTGGGTTTCTCATCTGCTAGTTAGAAGAATCAGCCCACATAAGCAGATCATATTGTAATAGACAGTTTTAGCCCATTTAAATAACTATGGTAATGACTAGAGGTGTAACAGGGTATCAGAAGTCAGGGTGGCAAGCAGGCAAACAAGGCCCCAGTTGGCTCGGGTTGCCAGCTAACTGAGTGCCCTTTGTGGGGCCCCATTAAAGTGCTTGGTTGTGACTGCTGCATATAAGCAACAGCCCTTGTAGTGTTTTGTGGGCTCTCACGTAAGAAGACCCCCCTTCTGTCTAGTACCGGTGCTCTTGCATCTTGATTCCTGTTTCCAGTTTTTTGCACTGCTCCTGTCTAGCCTAGTTACTGCCTGTCCCTGCCCCTGCTCTCATTCTTGCCTGCTCCTGTCCTGTCCAGACTGTTGCTGTTCCTGTCTTGGTCCTGCTGACTCAACAAAGGGCTTGCCTTGATCATGAACCCATCTCAATCCCTGGCTTGATATCCAGTTTGTGACCCTTGGCTTTAGCTCTTGGACTTCTGATATGGTGATCATGTTGGCTCATGACTTCCTTTTTTTTTTTTGTACTCTTGGTTTGTTGACCCTTGGCCTCAGCTCTAGGACCCCCAATATTGTGACCCTCAGCTCTAATCTCATAGGACTGTGCCCTAAACCCTGACTCCCCAAACCTGGTTCAGCCCACTGATATGAGGCAGTGCCAGCTGCCATGCTGCCAGTGTAGAAGTGGCTATTTTTGTACACCAACTGCTCAAAGCTGATGTCCACGTGGGTCACCTCCACGAGGTACGCTACTGGCAATAACTGTGCCTTGCAGGCAGCTTCATAGTGATTATGGTCCATCAGAAAGTCACTGATGTAGAGTTATAGATGAGGCAAAACAGTGACATGGGAAATCAGGTTTTTCAGATCAGAACAATATCATGCTCCGTGATTAGCTACATTTTCACAGTGTTTGGAAATAACCATTGAGAGGTGGAAGGGGAAGAGGAGGTGGAGGGGGAGATCTTCCACAATGAGAAGAGGGCATGGAAACAACTTAAAATCTATGTAGCCCTACACTGTTTATCATGCTGTTACCCAATAGTCATGAATATGGATTCCTGGACATAAAGAAGCTGCATGCAGCCAGATTTTTTATGAATTCTTCTACAATATTTGTTGGGGGGGGAGGAGAGAAAGGAGGGGAACTAAACAGTCCTTGAAGTCTCTTCCAACCATATGATTCTATAAGAACATTAAATGAGGAGGAATCCATAAAATAAACTTTTAAACGAAGGTAAAATAAATTTTTGCATTACTTTTCTTCCTTCTACTTTCACTAAAAAAGGGAATTTCAGGAATGGAACTAAATTGTAAATTAATAGCATTAAAATAAATTGCAACATCAATTACAATCCTTCAGATAATAGACATTTCAAGGAGATCAAGAGGCCTCATTTTTAAAATCAAGGATCAGCAAATTCACATATTATAAGAAAGTTTAACAAGCAGATTTTAACTCCTATCAAATTCAATATAAAATTCTACCAGGAAAAAACAGTTATTTTTAACCAGAAAAGAATTTATGAAAAGACACTTGCTTCCAAAACCAAGACTATCATTCACATTTTTAAATACATAATGATCTGAAAAGCAGATGTTAGAAAAATAAAATGTTACTTTTTAATGTAATAAGTGAAAATAATTAACCACTGGTACAGCTTAAGAAATTATGCGGGAAATTAATCATTACTTGGAGTCATCAAGCTGTCATTGAACCTGCTTGCAGACATTAAATTTTTTTTAAAAAATGGCACTTTAAACTCGGAGCATTCCTGCGTTGAGCCCCGTGCATACCCAGAAGATGTAGTGCCTTAGTTGGACCCGGCTTGCTTGATGTCTGTGTAGATTAGGCATTTTAGCAGAGCCAGGTTGAAGTAACGTGCTGCTTCTTCTGACAAAGTGTGTTTTTTGGGGTTTTTTTAACGTCTACAAGCAGCCTGGATGAATTCTTGTTTGACCAGAAGGTATTGACCTTGACAGAATTTACTTATGTAGTATGGAAGAGCTTCTGAGCAGTCAGACTAGATCAGGGGCAGGCAAAATATGGGCTGCGGGCTGGACCCAGCCCACCAGGCCATTCTATCTGGCCCATGGGTGACAGAGTCAGGGGTAGTAGGACCCAGGGGGAGCTGGCAGCAGGAACCCAGCTTCATCCACCCTAGGCATTTGTCTTCTTCCTGCCTCTACCCTGCTCCAGCACCATATGGCTCCTGGCTATATCACCAGACTGGGAATATGGGGTAACTGCAGTACAGGGATGTGTGCATGAGCAGGCAGGGGCAGAGAGAGAGAGAGAGAGAGAGAGTGTAGGTAGGGGCAGTGTGTGTGTGTGGGGGGGGGCGCGCAGGGAGGGGCAGAGGGAATGTGTGTTTGTAGGGCGAGTCTCACATGTACAACCCACTGTACACATGCACCTATGTCCCCTCATACTGTCATACATGCCGACACCCACACCCCCTCACACACCTCAGCCACCCTCCCCAACACACAGCCCACCACAAACCCTTTACCCACCCACATATGCACACACACACACATATGCTCCCTCACCCCACATACCCACAACCCTATACCCCTTTTCCCCACACAATATACAAATGTAAGACTTCACGTTAAGCTATTATGCAATCTATGTATATTATATTATGTATATTCTACAAACATTTGTAAACCAGGGCAAAAATATTTTCTGAAATCAAATTAATGAATGTTGTAGATGTTTACTTTTTAGAATATAATTTGGTATTTTTCTGGTTCCAAGACAGCGAAACACCTTGCTGAAAGGAGTACTTCTGGGGGCACAGGGAGGGACTTCTGGTGGCAAAGATCAGGGGTTAGGGGGTGGGAATTCCAGTTCCAAGGTAGTGGCCAGGGGGCGGGGTGGGACTACCCATGAGGCTCTTGTCAGCTTGCCAAAACTCGGTAAGTATCCCTCCTCCCAAAATAATTGTCCACCCCTGGATTAGATGATGATGGTGAGCTCTCTGACTTAAAAATCTATCCACAGTACAATTCAACAATATGTGTAATCTTACTAGTAGTTCTCATTTTCTCTGGATGCTCGCTTACTTTGCTTAAATTACATCTGGCTCTTTAACCTGGCTATGTGTTCCCCCTCACTCTATCCAGGACAGAAGAGACTAACATTTATAAAATGTATTGTGGTATTGTTATGTTTTGCTTTCAAAATGCCAGAACCTATTATCCTTGTTCTCCGGACTCCTACATTTTAATTATGAACTGCAGAAAAGGCTTTTGGCATTAATGCTGCTAATTAACTTAGATGCTAACTATGAGAGCTGAAACTTTCTGTGCTTTGAAATCATGTGTTACTACATTAGAAGTGGGTCTGGTACTTGTATTGTAATATGATTTAATCCAAAGCAATACACTTACACTTAAGCAAATTTTTTAACACTCCCCAAAGAAATTTAAAAAAAGCAGGGGTCTTGTATTCATGAGGTAATCACTATGCTTAGAGGGAAATGTACTTTCTTGGTTGGTTTTTCTTTTATAATCCATTTCTGCCCTGCAAAATATCATTTATGTCCCATCCAGTGGCAGCTGGCCCAGAAATGTTTTATAATTTGTATAAGGAAAACATGAAATAGGTAAATAGTAAAGTTGTACTAGTGGTTCATTTTACTTTGATCTTATCAAAATATTATTACAAATATTTCTTACCTGCTACTGAGTTTGGCCGTGGCATAAGGTAAAGTGGAATAGACTGTACAGATTGAGATAAAACTGTCTCTAAATTTCTTTCCGGGATTTTGTTCAAACTGTAGGTAGAGGCAGTCATATTTTCATCCACCCGGTATAAACAGGAGTCCATGCTGGATTTCTGAGACTGCCAAGGTTTCATGTTTCCTCCAGATCCTAATTCTTTGCTGCTTTCCCCTCCATATTTAGCGCGCTCCACATTTTCAGAATAGCTTGTCAAAGTAGCTTGAAGGAAACAATAAAAACAAAATAAATGAAAAAGAAATATATGGCTGCATGCATAATATATGTGCCAAGATAGGCAATGAAAATACCAAAAATAAATCATAATATTTTCCAGCATTCTCTCAGAAATGAGATTATAAAACCTTTCTTACTGAAAATGTCCTGCTTACTGCTTCAAAATGTTTTGTCTCAACTACAATATAGCATATGCAGTTCTCAAAAGCTTTAAAGTGTTAAGTATACCAGCATTTGTCCAAATACATGACCCCACAGTCTCCAAATAAAGGCAATTAAAAAACCCCAACACAATAACAGTTTTTCTTCATTATCTCCATTGTCTCCTAAATGCACTGCAGTCATAAACCTTATCAGTATATAGTTTGTAAACTTGTTTTGAATAGTCAACAAAAATATACAATAAAATACAGGACTCAACTTGTTTTAGAACAGTCAATTCCTATGAATCAATTTAGTACACATACTTCACTCCAATATTATACCTGATTTCTAGCGCAGTTTCATACAGCTTCAGAAGTAATCCACAGATTCACTCTCAAGCTACGTGACTATATCGCAACTCTTAGTACGAAAGCTAAGTGGTGTTCCTAGTTTGGCCTTTGTGGGCTGACCAGCAACAGGACCTACTACTAACCTTTACTGCTAATGTTCATAAAGGCTAGAGGCAGACATTGCATTTGTCCCTATACAAGTTGTGCCTGTGTTTGTCCCAGAACAGAAATATCCCAGGATTGGCGCACACACACATCACCCTTCTAATCATTTAGTTTAGTTCAGTGACTAGATGAATGCACAGCTAGTAACTGTTCAGACGCACTGTGATAATGTCCCAGGATAAAATGTTAGTATTTTTTATCCTGTGAACCTTTTAAGGATCTTTCCTGGAACAATGGACATGTGCATCTCATCAACTGTACTCTGTCCAGGGATAAAATAATTTATCCTGGGACAAACATGATGTCTGTTTATAGCCTTTTCTCTTTTGAATCCAACCTTAAGTACTATTTTCCTTTTGATATTGTGGCAGCTATAGTTTTGGGGGCCTTTTCTGACCCGTCTCAAGTATTTATACTGTCAGAATATCAAGTGGATGGGCCAAATTTAGTATACTAGTACCTAGTATACATTATTTCACTGAAGTCAATGGGAAAGGCAGCAGTTATTGTTACTAAGAATGAACTATCCCTGTGTATGCAAACATTATCCTATCACCTGCTGAGAAGGGAAACCCCGGCCAAAGTTCACCATCTTCCCTTTCTATTTGAACTGTCCACATATGCACTACTGTCAGAAACCTAGATGTTATGATCGTAAATTTTCTTTTGCTGTCAAGTATATCCAACATTTGTAAATCTACAAATATTATTTTCTAAGCCATGTCTCCACTGAAATTCTAATGTCTTCATTTTCACTGAATCACTGTAATAACTTCTCCAAGTCTAAATTCTATGCTAATTTGTCTAAAATGTAATAAGCCTTTGCCAGCTGTCCCTAGACAAAACAGTATGAATTCATCACTTCCTGTTTGCAATATAAAAATTGCATTCCTGTCATCCAAGGTACTCTATTATAATGTTCTCCTTTATGAGAGGCTTTTCTCCTTGTACTCATAAAATACTATCTCGAGATACATGGTCTCATTAACCACAAGCCAGAACAGGGTTTTTTTTCAAACGGTAAAAACAAACCCAAAAAATCCGTAAAGATGGATATGCTTTTAGTTTAAAACTATTTCTAATGTAAATTTCAACATAAGGCAAAATGTACAAAAGCAATTCCATCTGCAAAAGAACATTTTTAATGTTTTTTGTAATAAAATATGAACAACAAATTCTTAAGTATTAGCATACAGTACCAAAATGATACTTCATGTAAATCTACTAACCTCTGTGGAAATATCCTGGGCTTATTCTGGCCCATTGGGTCTGGCAGACATTTAACATTTGTAGTTAAGTTGATATAATTAGAAGCAGATGCAAAAGTGCTGTGCATCATAATAATAATTAAAAAAGAATGTTACAGAAATGAATGGAGCAATCACAGCTCGTGGTAGAGAGACATCTTTTATTAGAACAACAAGATTTTTGCAAATAATTTCTTTAATTTCAAGCTTTCAGGCACAAACACCCTTCATTAGGCATCGGAGAAAAGATTATAAAAGTTCTCCTGGGTACAAATGAAAGTTCATATTTCATCAGATTTCACATAGATGGAAAACTCCTCTGGGCAGGCAGTTCTTAGCTGGTAAGGAGTCTCTCAGCTCTCCTGTTAGGCTCTGTGATGATGGAAATGACCTTAAACAAACGCAGGAGCTGTATCTCAGGTTTCAGGTGGTCAAAGTTGCTTCCTGCTTGGGAAATGATGAAGATTTCATTTAAAAAAATTGGCTAAAATTTGGTATCTTCCATGTGTCAGGTATCCTTACAAGCTAAGAACTGCCTAACCAGAGAAGTTTTCCATCTATTGACTCCTCTGTGAAATCCTATAAAATATGAACTTTCATTTTTACCCAGGAGAACTTTTACAATCTTTTCTCCGATGCCTGATGGAAGATACTTGTGTCCAAAAGCTTGCAATTAAAGAATTTTTTTTTGCAAAAATCTTGTTAGTCTAATATAAGATTTCACCTCTACCACAAGCCCTGACTGCTTTTTTCTCTAGACCAGTATGGCTACAACCTTGATGCCTGACAGAAATGAATAGGGCATTGTAGGGTAACTATTGTATACAGAAAAGGAAAAAGAAATGCCTTCTCAGCAGATAATATGCCTATTAGTATGAAAATAACTATGGCTGTTAGTATGAAAATAATAAGTCCTTGATTTTAGGTACTATTTTAGCTTTTGAGAGTTTCAAATTTTTTGAAACTAAAAGGAAACTTGCAATGAGGCTGGCAAACAACAATTCTACAGGTCTCACTTCCCTTTGAATTGCTAAGAATAAAGATGCACAGCTACGCTTTTAGCAAGAAATGAATGAAGTCTCCTTAGTAAACACAAGTATATTGAAATGTTTAACCCCTCCCCCCCCCAAAAGCATGGTTGTCTTAAAGATCCATTGGTATATTTTGAGATGAAGGTGTTGACTCTAAGCAGGGTGACACTGCCACGCAGCCAAACATTTTTGGTTGTCTAAGTGCTGGAAATGCCAACACTGGGAAGAATTATGCAACCAGACAGGTCCTCTGGGCTTCCTAGGCAAGTGTCTCTAGCTACTAATCCCAAATGGGGAAAGTATGGGAAGGTCCCCTTCTTCTGTCCCTGAGTCTAAGCCCCTTCACATGTGGATTTTGGTTTACAATATCTTTGTGTCCTAGATGCACTATGTATCTACAAGGGGCACATGTACATGCCCAGCTACATAGGTGGCCAGTGCATATCTTACTGCATATGTCCAGTCTGCACGTGCACGTGGTTATCCCTATGGGCAGGCTACACAGCAAGAAACAGATTGCTAACATGTCTGTAAGTGGCATTTTTGGGCACCTGTACACATCACGGGGTGTAATCCTCATTAAATTAAAGAGGTTTATAAAATTTAAACTTGTTTATTTTGGAGCATTACTTTAGTGTTGCACATACTGGGTTTTTGAATGAATTAAGCTTTGGAGCGTTGCATCAGTGTTTGCATTGAGAGAGATTTTGGAACGAATTAAGCCCAATCACCAGCCGGCACTGCAGGAGAGCGGGATGGTCTCATGCTGCCCCCTGGCCTGGCCTCCCTACCCACCCCATGCCCTACCATGCAGCTGTGGGAGCAGGGAGCTGGCATATGGCACAAGAAAAAAAAAAGTGGTAGTAATTCAATAGTGACAATTTGAAGGGGTGACCTACAAATAAGTCGCAGTGCCATCTCTTGGGCAAAGAGGTTGATCACATGTCTTTGAGTGGCTTTGTGTTTGTATGCAAAGAATCCATGGACTTGACACTTTAATTTGTGTCAAGCCAAACTAAACAACATCAAGGAATTTCACTTTAATGCACCAGAAGGGCTTTTAAATTATCCAGAAAACCTGCTCGTGCAAACAGTTTTGTCACTACAGTATAAGAAAGGGTAAAAAATGTGATGTATATAAATGCCCTTTGACACTCAGATGACCAAAAATGCCATGTAGATGATCAATTTTAGATAGAGGGCCAGGAAGGTAATGGAATACATTCTTTAGCAACACTCAAGAGGCAAGGCTTTATTTGTGATATCTTTTATTAGACCAACTGCATGGGGGGGAGAGCTGTTGGACAAACTTTTGGGAATCAGGTGACCAAACAGGAACAACATCACTCTAACACTACTAACCCTTCCTTAATGATTTAAGTCCAGGACTGAGATTCAAGCAACATGTGAGTTCTGATGTTAATTCCACTTTATATTCCTGTATTTTAAGCTTTCTCTCTGTAAAATGGGATCAGTATTTTCTTACCTCACAGAGATGTTGTGAGAATTAGTTAATATTTATAAAGCATTTTGAAGTTCAAAACCACTATATGCAAGTGCTAAATGATAATATTTTCATGCTGGCATTTAAATATACCTTTTCTACTGGGAAAAAAAATTTACAGAATTAACATAAGAAAATGAGATAAAACAAGTAACAGATGTTAGCATCCACCCCCACCCAAAAAAACTGTTTAATATTGAGAAATACGTTTTCCGCTGCTTCTTTTACAATCTCCATTTCAAAGTTTTAGTTTGCATTGCTGAGACGTAGTGCCACTTATTTATGGCAAAATCCATTCATATCCAAGATCCATTTAACATACTTCCAACCAATCTTTGTGGAAATGCATCAAGACCCAAAAGAAATAATCCCTGAACCTGGCAAATTTATCCAAAATAGTGAAAATATTTTATAAATGAATATAAGCTAGCAAAATAATGAGCCCTGAAGATCAACTTTTTAACTGTTAATTCTTATTTTTTTAAAATGTAATTTTCACTGGTTTAAACTAAAACTGTTTTATATGTAAACTTTTCATTGAATCAGATATTCAGGATTGTTCCCCATGGATTAATTTATGTTCTCAATGGCACTGGGTGATCTGCTACTCTGCAGAGTGGAATCAATGGCACGATAGGTTTAATCTGCTTCATGAGCTCCTTTAAATGAAAATAGTTTTGATTTTATTTAAGAGGCAAAACAAAGACTGCTAAAAATTACCAGCATGAACCAACATGTACTGCATGTCCCTGAGGAGACCTACAACATAAATAATGGTGCAACCAAAGAGCTGTGCCTCAGCCCCAGGCAACTGGAGCTGTGAAATTACCACCTCTCTCAATCGCTATTTCAGACAACACATTTCTGTCTCAGAAAAGTCAGATAGTCTACGTCAAAGGAGTCTGTCTCAGTGTGACAGCAGACGGAGAAAAGTTAATAAGACGTGTGTACACAGGAAGTATGATGATAGCTTAGCTATACTGAGCTAAAGCAAGATGCACTTCAGCACACAGAAGAACAACTGCAATGAAAAGAAAGCATGTGTGATGCAAGTCTTCTTTCCCAAACTATCATGGTCATTCGCTAAGGCAGTCCAAAACCAGGCAGTCCAAAACCAGGTCTGTGCATGCACCAGGAAACCGAGCTTTCCTCCCCCCCGCCCCGCCCCGCCCTCCCCGCTTTCCACCCCTGTCGTCTTCATTTGTCCATGAAGCAGATTAATTGTGCTTTTGCAAGATTAAGCTCTACTGCAGTGACGTAGGACCTTTGTACCCACTCATATATAGTTTCTTTATTTATAGTACTATACACATACTGAGACAGAAACATTCTGTTATCAAAATAGTATATTTTAGATATGAAATGACCCTCCAAATTATATAAAAATTTCCTTCTGGTACCATTACTTTGGTCATATTAAATATGATGGACTCATCCTGCCCATGTGGGAAATTTTGCACATGATAAAAATCCTATTTTTCAAGTTTTCCTTTTCTTTAAAAAGAACACTGAATTATTTAATTCACACAGTGAAAAAATGCTTAGATCAGTTTTCACAGTTAAAACTTAGAATCTGTCAATCATGAATTGATCTGCAATGACCTCAAGCACTCCATAGATAAGCCATTCACTGCACATTTAGACTGTGTCGCCCATCCACAGGTCTGAAGGGGCAGAAGAATGAAGGCATTATCGAGTGGAAAGCCAGCCTCCCTGAGGGCAGCTTGTGGTTTCAATCCTTCTGGAAAAAATGAGACATTGGAATACAGTAATGTAATGGCCACGTTGACTGAGGGGCCAAACAACCTATTTCTTAACAAAAGAGTTCTGGGGGTAATGCTGCAGCAAAAGACATACTGGAGCAAAGGTTCTTAAGGGTTTCATTTTTTAATGAAAACTTAAAGAATGATCAAGGAGAAAAGCAGGCTGTCCAAAGAAAATGAAGATAGATGATATTACTGATGGGATATCAGTAGCTTTTCTTAGCGAGTCTTTTGACTTGGTCAAAGAATGTCAAGCAAAGAAGAGAGCCAAGATCACAGTTAGCTTTTCTAAGGGCTTTCTTACATATTCATTTTAGGTGGCTCAGGGAGCTCTTAATCCCTGGAATATCCACACCTTAAGACATTTAAACTACCTTTAACCACCCGCTAAGCATTTTATAGTTATGCCACTCCAAGGCAGGTTTCCCTCTCATCTATGTTACCCAGGTTATATTCCACGAATAAGTGGCCACTGCTCAGAGATAAGCCACACAAGTTTCAGTTCTCCAGCATCCCAGGATGCAGTATCCCTCCCTCTCACCCTCCTGCTCTGTTTAGGCAACTCACAGCTGTAGCTCCTAGTCAGGCCCTTGCTCACCAGCCCTCTAGTGGCAAATCACAGCTGTGCAGATCAAGGATAGTCAGGTTTATAGCCTGAACATGTAACTATTCTAAATTCAAACTAACACTAACATTGATCAACATTTGAGCAGCTTAAAGTGAGACATGTAGCAAGGCCTTAACAAGGTCAATGACCTTGAAAGTTATGAATAAACTAGCCAATTGCCTGTCAAGAATGGCAGGGGGTAGGGAGGGGGCTGGGATGGAGTGCCACTACCTAACACCCCATGCTGCCACTGTTCAGCCTCTTGCAGGGCAGTGGGGGAGCAGAGGTCAGAAGCACTGGTGTCAGCTCCCCCATCCCCTGTCTGGTCCTTGGCACAGCTTTGGAATCATGGCAGTGTTCCCCCATGCTTGAGCAATCTGATTGGCTGTTTCCATCAGCCAATCAGAGTGCGAATAAAGTGTTACGGATGGACAGACACGGACAGACTTAGGCTTTTATAATATTAGAATAATCAACTAAGTAACTAAAAATATCCAGAAAACAAACTTTATCCTACTATTTTTACCAATATAATAGAGATAAGAGAAGGATAAACCAAATGCTGGAGCTGACAAATTATTGCTTTTAGTGAAAAACAGCCTAAAAATAAGATACTAGAAGTGGTCCTGCTACTTTATAATATAGGTATATCAAAGTATCTAGAACCCATCTAGACTGCCACTGCCTAACATGACAACCACAGCTTGTGAAAGTACATTTCTCTTAGGCTGACATATTCCCACGTGGAAGATCCAGCAATCTTTTGGGTGCTGTAAAACATTATTGATAAATAATAATACAGCATATGGAAAACTGAAGACTACAGCTGCAGGATCAAAACATTTGCAGGTCTTGCAATTCTCTCTCTTAACTTTCTTGGGGATCTGCCATAGCTCTTTCAAAAAGCCATTAACAGTGTCCTTCATGCAAAGTGTAAGAGCAACAGTCTGAAAGCAGCAGCAGCACTGGGCTTGTCAGGGAAAATATGCACTTTGATGCCAGAAAAGGACATATTCCTGAACTATGTTTTATGCTTGTTTCCAATTTTCTTCGCCATCAGCTAAGGGCTCACCAATATGTCTACGTCAACCTTTCAGTTTCAAACTTTGGCTGGTTTTGCTCCCTAGCAAAACATTTTATTTAGAATTAGTTCACCATAAGAAAAAGGTATTTTTCTTTCATAGAAACAAATTGAAAGTATTATTATATCACAGAAACGATCCATTTAGACCAGTATCCAGTCTGTAGCAGTGGGCAGAATCACATCTTTCAAAGCAAGTTCCACGCAGTTATGTGATATCCTGCATCTGAGAGAATTTCTTCCTAATCCCCATCAATTAAAAACTGGTTTGTGTCCTAAAATCTAAGGTCTTAAACTGCTCTCTCCAAACTCAGACAACGTTTCAGAATTTGCCCTAAATTCTCCTTTAGCCAAAGAGCATTCCCGGAAAATTCTGGCTCCAATATAAACAATACAGAAAGTTTTGAGCATATGGAAATATAAAGGAATAATGGAAAGTGATTTTCAGTAACTATAACTGGCATCAGCAGCATGAGATTTAGAATGTGTCTAGACTACAAGAAAAGCTTTTGGCTATTTTTTACAGAGATAACTACCTCAAGGTGCCTAACTATGAAATCTGAATTTAAATTAACTGCTAAAACCTTTAAACACCAAACTCGCTAAATAGCACTAAATAGACACTATTTGCGCTACACTGTACAGCTAGTCTTCTCTTAACATCGCAGTTACGTTCTTGCAATGATAAATGAAATGATGTAAAGAAAATCCAATTATGTCACAGTAGTTACCTACTAGTAGGCAGCAGCCAAACATTATAACCAAACACTGCTCAATTTTAAACAAGTATGTTTTCTCAGGGGCAATGAGTAAGGGTGCATGCAGGTGCACGTGCACCCTGTGAATGTGGTGGTGCACACCCCAGAAAAAGGCACTGCCGACCTTGTTGGTGGCACTTGCAGGTGGTGCCACTCAGTCACTGATAGTGTCTGCAGGTGGTCCATGATCACTGTTAGCGGGGTCTGTGGGTGGTCACTGACCTCTGGTTGGTGCTCACCACCCTGCTCCCCCACACTGCCGACAATACCAGGGGCATGAGCAGGAACTCCTGCTTACTGCCGTTGTACTCCCGATGCCATGTTCCCACCACCACCATGGCCCCCCAGCCTCCGGGGGCACGTGTCATTCATGTGTTCTCTAATAGATCAGTGACATAATAACAAAACAACGTTAACCAGGACGTTAAGTGAGGAGTACCTTTATTAGCTGACACAATCTAAAATACACCTAAAAAGTATTCTGTGAAGCAACCGCACAAGAATTCATGTAAATATGCACCATTCATCATACTCATCATTCTTGAGAATTAGGCTATGATATTGAGAAACTGGGTAGGCAGGACTCATTTCACCCCGATGAACTCCACTCTGCCCTTTGGCAGCTTTGTGCAGGAGTATGATGCAGTCAAAAGAAACACCCCTCTGAACAGTAATGGCCTCCAAACAGAACCTTGTGGAGCTTTTAAAAGACAAGAATTACTACAGCTAGACAACACATATCAGCAGAAGCAAGGGCTTCTTTCTGATAAATACAGATTTTAAGCCAACAGTATTCAAGGCTGGAGAAGTCAAAGTCCACATAATTGTGTGTTTAATTTTCCCTAAAACAGTTGAAGCAATGGTCTCATTTGCAAAAATGGGGAGAGGTGAGGAGGTGAGATCATTGGCTAATAACAAACAAACAAGAGAGAGACAGGGAATTTAAACAATCAAGCTGATTTCAGTTTCAAACCTCAAAGAGCACTTATAAATGACAGCTAATACTCAAAAGGACTTCAAATATATTGAACAGTACCTTGAAAGCCGCCTCATCCTGACCCTTTATTCTTTCTGCTCTAAATTTAACTCCCTAATCAATCGGCAGATAAGCAGAATGAAGAAGGAAGTTGATGTATGAGACACTGGAGATTCATGCCTGATATTCATTCTGGAAATGTAAGGCCTAGATAAAACAGCATTACTGCACAGAAAGCAAGCCACACCCAGGCTTGTAGAACAGATTACCTAATGTAAATACCGTGATCATGAGATCAAACAGACCAGTTTCTACTTCAGCTTATCACTGGCAGAAACAACACTGGGCAAATGTTTAATATATTCTGTCTGTCATGTCTAATATTACATATTTTAAATAAGCCTATTATCATACAATCCAAATCTCATGCAGAGGTCAGTAATACTGATGATTGAAAGGGGCTGAAGATAAAAAAGAAACTGTCCTAAAGTATTATTTAAATGTGTCACTGATACAAGCAATCAAACTTGAGCAGTTCTCTGGAATTAAATAATTTAGCAGTGACTCATCAAAATTATCCAGGACACAGATTGTGTTGCACTTGGAGGTGTGCATACATACTATGTGCCATTCTTCTACTTTCTTTGCCTGAAACCACACCCTGCATTAGTTACCAGCAGGATAATTTGTTGGGGAATTTGCTTCCCAACGTGAGGGCAGACATCATCTCAGAAGGATGGCTGTAGCCTTCAGAGTCATCCAGCCATGTAACTCTGATTAAGCCCTTCCATTAAGTTTTGCTCTTTTGTTATTTCAGATCCTCATCCTCACCTAAAAAAGGCCTTACTTATCCTTTATCCCAGGGACTGGGCAATTATTTGGGCCCGCAGGTCACATAGGGAGTTTTGTTAGAAGCATTCCCCCCTACCCCCCGCACAACAACTCAACCAAAGTCCCTAGGTAGGATGGGGCTGCCTGTCATGCAGTCCCACCCTTCTCCACCAATTAGCAGTGAGGGGTGGGGCCCACATGACGGACAGCTCTCTCCACCAATTATCAGTGGGGGGCAGGGCCACTGGGGCCTGTCAGCCAATCAGAGGCACATGGCAGGGGGGAGGGCAGGGCGGTCATGATAAGCCATCAAAAATGGCAGCTGGCCCCACAATCTGCCCGCAGACCAGCCAGTTTCCCACTCAAGTTGGGCAGACCTGTAATCATAAATCTGGTTATTTTTCCTCTCATTGGTATTGCCAAGGGCAAACAAAAACATCCTGAGTTTATGCCCATGAACATCATTAGATTGGTTTAAAAAGTATGAAGTTTATACCCCACCTACTTCCCTGCACTGTCTCCCCCACCACCTGTATGCTCCCTCCTGCCTTCCATACCACCTTGCCCCATGCCACTATTTCCCCCACTGGAGCAGTGTGGTGAGGACAAATTTAAGATGACCCTCCCAATAATTAAAGTCTATACATGGACAAATGCAACAAATTCATAAATTTTCCACGTATAGAATGTGATTATTGGGGAGGGAGTCATCTTGAATTCAAGGTCACCTTGGATTCAGGTAAATATAGTAACCAGTCTTGCTAATTTCAATAGGACTTCCTTTACAGGATGGGGATATTCTCTCTCAGTGAGAGGCAGAATGGGATTCTTAAACTCAATGTAACAAAAAAAAGTGCTTTCAAATAGCTTTCCAAACATAGACTGAATGTGCATGGTGATATACATCTTTTAATTAATACTTCTGCTTTATGGTAGATACACTGTTTGGACCACCTACCCTCAAGAGTACCAGCAAATCATGCCACAATGCACATGAGTTAAATTCAGCTTTCTTTTTATTCAATTTGTGCTTGCTAATGTAATGCAGACAAAAAAAAGGGTCAAGTGATATTGCCATGACCCCAGTGATTTTTTTCCTTGCACCTGATTAGATAGATGCCTGGTACTTACTCTCTTTTTCCATCTCTCTAACTGACACTGTAATAATTCTCAGGGTTCACATGCAGTAGTGTACAAAAGCTCAGCACTCATCAAAATTAAACCTTTTACAGCTATCTGCCCCTGTCTGGGAGGGGCTCAAATAAAAAGGCTTATTTGATTAACAAAGTTTGCGGAGTTCTTAGAAACCTGATTCATTAACAAGCACCAAACAAGAATATTAGAATTAAGTTTTTCCCTCTAAAACCACAAAGAATATTTCATCTGGATTTATCCAACAGTGCCTTTTGAGCTGCTCTATTCTTCTCCAGGTAGTGACTTGTAAACTAAACCAGCTTGTTCTGCTGTTAGAATCACCTATTCTGTTTAACATGCACTCTACACGAATTTGTTAACAAAGCTATTTTTATACACAGAAATACAGAAATCTGTAGGAACCTGCTGGGTATAAACAAGGGAGTCAGAGGAAGAGATGAGGAACGCTGAACATGAAAGCTGCTTTACCAGCGGACGTTTTGGAATGAAGACCCATTGCCTCATGCTGAGATATTACAACAATTAAAATCTTAGAAAAGTGAAGAGAAGCAGGCTGCCCAGGTGGTATCAGATGTATTCATCCTATGCAGCCCTGCAGCCTGACTGCACAGTTCATGGTTTAAGCTATTTCAGCCTCAATTTTTTATTGCTCACTAACTACCATCAAAAATCTCATTTAAGAAAACGACACTTAAGAGGGGAAGAACCTGAAGGCCCTACTAACACATGCTTACTTTCAGGAAGAAATATACACATCTATTCCATAATTGGTTCAAGTGTACAACCACAAATGCTGCTTCTTCCAGGAAGATTCAAAATGTGAAGCTGTTGTTCTTTCGAATCTTTAGGCAACTAAAGACTGCAAACAAAGTAGCTGACCGCAACAAACATGCCAAGCCCTGTATTTTATATTTTATTTCATTGTCTTGCATAAGACAACTGGTGATCACTCATAGTTTCTAATTTATTTAAATAGTTAGCAACTGAGATTTAAGAGTCTGTTTCTTGCTGGAACTTGATGTACGAGTTTTCATCTCAGAAGCACATGATTCTGTTACCAGTTTTTTTTCAGTAGCAGTTCTTGAACAGTTGGCTGCTTTTATGTTGCAAGAGCAAAACAACCTGGAAGCTAGTCTGGGGTTAAAATAAGGTCAACATTTTCACCAGCTACTCCCCTTGAAGGAACAGAATTCAGTGGCTCACAGGAAAAAGCAAAGAACTGTTTCTATCTCTGGTGTTGCCTTACCTTTCACCCCCCCAAAACTTCCTTTCCTTTTACACCTTAAGTTTTACACTTACTGAGACTTTTGCCAGCTACAAGAAGAAATGTAAGTGAAATAAACTTTTAAGCCTTATCATAAGTGATGTAAGAATAAATATTTAGTTGGTGCTTTTCCTTTATCTGCAGGATTTATTTTTTCTTCTCAAGGCACAATTATCATCTCTCTATCACATAACCAAAATATTTTAAGCTGAAATTCTGAAGATCATTTATATAATGCATAAGCTAGTGAGACTGAGCCAACAAAAAGTGGAGGGGAGGGAACTATTACGTAGAACAATGTTTATAATCTAGATTGTACTTTTCTAAGAACTGTGATAAGAAAAATAAGTTTAGGACTATACAAACCAGCTACCTCACTTGTATGATCTATAAGATCACTAAACCAACTAGTCTGTATAATGTTTCCGAGAAACATGCATTCACATAAAGAGGAAATAAAACAACCCCAGCTAAATAATATAAAACACCATCAACCTTCCTTAAATTGAAAAAAAAAAGTAGAAAAAAAAAAATCACCCTGTTCTTAATGCACATAGAGATAATCAATGTTGCAGCCAAATAAGAATTGTTAATGCCACCGTAGCAACTGCAGTAAAAATGTAATTTGGGATATAGCAGCAAATGGTAGAATAAAATGTTGGGGTATGAACCTACATCCTCTCATACAAGTAAACAAATGCAATTAATTGAAGCAAGCAGATTAAAATCAACAGATGTTTTCCTTCATGGGAAATGCAGAGCAAAACCCTTTAGAAGTGCACATAATGTTGTTGTGCATAGATCATCAACTGGGAGTTTCTTTTTTAGGAAGCACATCTTCCTGTCCTTGAAAAAGTGTAGAGTGCTGGAGCCTGGAGGACTCTGTATTTTTAAAGTATTTGATATATTGAATGGCTAAATATGCCAAGCTTGTTCCCACTGGACAGTACAGGGCTTCAAAGTAACCAACACTAGCACAAACGATGAATTTATTCTGGGGCTCAGTATGCAGGAGATGCTCAGTATGCAGGACAATTAATTTTATTTATGATAATTAGAGATGTAAAACCATGGGAACAAGATCTAGAAAATATCCAGGAAATTCACACTAATCAAATAATTCAGAAGGAACTGAACTTGCAGAGCACCAATGGAACTGACACACAGGCTGAATTCACACATGCAGGGAGATGCAGTTTGTGATGCCACAAACCTCTTTGTTGTGCCACAAACTGCAGGTTGCATGTTAAACCGCGTGTGGTGCTGCTAATTTGTAGTACGGGGGCAAAATTTGATACCAGGACTTCCCAGTAGCAAAAAGAACCCCCAGAAAAAAACAGCATAAATCACACCAAAATAGCATGCACCAGGACAAATACAGAGCTCCGCCTGGTTCCTAGTGTGCTGCTCTGACCGGGCTCCATGTGCTGCTCCCCCTTCTCCACATGCTGCTCCATAGCTGGCTGGGATGCTAGGCATCAGGGCTGTCTGCCAGCCAGCCCTTCACTGAGGATCCATTGTCAAACTTCTATATCTTCATTTACGTACCCAAATGTCTGGTTTAAGCATATAAATAAGGAACTTGCCTTGTGCCCCAGCCAGATTTCCTGCCCCCCCCACCAACCACGTAGCACATGTAGTCCAGTTAGAGCAGCATACTGGGAGCCAGGAGGAGCTGGGCACAGGCAGTTTGCCTACAGCGGGACAAGGTGTCCCACAACAAGCTTCACGTGCAGGGGTATGCACAGCAAAAAGTAGTGGCACTAATTTGTGCCGCTACTATTTGTGCTGCTGTAAGCAGACACTCCTGCTTGTGTGGATGCAGCCATACAGACCAATTTCTAAATATGACTTCCCAAGATTGGGGTCTTACATCTATATACAGGTGCTTAAATACCCATTTTAATCACCAAAGTCCCAAGACAAGTTCCTTATTTATATGCCTAGATCAGAAATCTAGGTACATAAATGAAAATACAGAAGTTTGACAATGGATCCACAGAGACCATCAAAGTAAATGGGTAAAATGATTTTAAAATGTGTTCAGATATGTTATGGAAAAAAAACCCAATTTTTTTTATACCATGTACAAATAACAGGCAGGCACAATAAGATGAGTTTGTTGCTGTTTTTTATTGTCCTAAAACCAGACCTTTCATAATTATTTCAGTTTGGACCATATCCCAGTAGCAATGATTTCTGGCTCATCCCCAAATCTGTGATCACATCCCACATCCCAGAGAAAAACCTAGCATCTGTTTAAGCGGAAAGTAATATTAGAGAAGTATTCTGCTGTTAGATGTCTTTAATGTGACCTGGCAGCTGGAAGCGAGGAGGAGAGACAAATACCATGCGACTAGTCAGCTCTCTAAAACAGTTCAGGAACCATTGTATTTTATTTAAGCATAAAATACAGAGGTGACTCATGATTGTGACATTATTAAGAGGTAAGAGAACACAAATGATGTGCCAGCAAACTAGTGTCCTGGTTTCAATTGTTAAGAAACTGAAACCAAAGAATTTCGTATGGATTGCACATAAAAGATGGAAAGGAGGCAAACTGCAGCTCATGAGCTGCTAGGGAATGTGGGCTGACATATATATCAGGAGTGTCAAACTCTTTTGGCCCCACAGGCTGGATGACTGATGCTGCATGGCTCCAGAGATGCCACCACTGGGCCGTGTTGCACAGCCCGTGCTATAGTGCATGTCACTGAAGCCATTGCCAGGCTGCACTGCATGGCTCAGGAGCTGCCACCACAGACACATATCCATGGCTCAGAGATGCACAGGAAGCACTGGCGGGGGAGGGGGGCATCAGACAGCTCCATGGGCCAGATCCAGCCCATGAGCCATGGACACCTCTGACATAGACAGTATGGAATCTACCCTAAATGAAGCAGAGGAGGGTTTTAGTTGTTGAAAACCAACTGCTAAGCAGTTGGGCTCTGATGGGACAGAAAGTGCAGTACAGCTTCCTACTTCTAGGGAAAAATGTGCTACGAGAAATGCTTTTGCCCAGATTCTTGGAGATTTACAGCCTTAATGAAAGAAGCAAGGGTGTGCCAAAAAGAGGCAGATATGTCTAAGATGCAGACCCTCAAGGCATCTAATGACATGCAGCAGTGTTACGGTGAATCTTTATGCAAACTGAGAGTGCAAACTCAATTTGAAAATGAATGTGTAAATGTTATACTGCATGTCCCTAATAAATACTATCATGGAATGGAAGGGTAACTCTATTTATTTCTTCTCTTCTCATGTATGGGAATTTCAGAAGGCAAAATGTACATAGTATGTGTCTTGCAGTTCCTAACCATATTGAGATATTGGCATGAGACCCCTAGAAGCAAGGAGTCTGGTAACCCAAAGTATATGATAATGGGATGGCTTTGAAATAAACTACATCTATACATACCTATACACAGATAAATAATAAAGTAACTGTAACTGGCATGAGATAATATTTCTATTTATCAGCTCAGGCGAAGAGGGGAGGTACCATTACTGAAGACAAGTGAACCTTCTAAGAAAATGTGTAGCTCTTCTCCTATCATGAACAAAGATTGAGAAGAATACAGGAAATCCTTAGAGGATCTCTCGCAACAGGTTAGATTGACAGGTGCACAATCCTGATGTAGGAGTCAGAACCCCTTGGGATGTAAACCCTTTTGAAAGTGGTCACCCTAACGAAGAATGAGGGAGAGCATGAGAAATGTGCAAGGGACATGGTAACTGGGAAAGCACCTGAAAGGAGAAACCTGATCCTTGCCCCTTTGGGAAGAGAGGTCCTTACATGTGTTCCCTCAGTGATAACCAGACTAATCTTACAAAAGGTGTGGAATGTGTCATATCTGGAAATGATTCTGTCTACTGTATGCTGTATTAAGATCATTCCAGAGCTTGTTTGGTCATGCAAATAAGCATCTCTCAGAGTGATTAGGAACACCACAGACTTGTATCATAACTCTAGATGTCTCTAATTTAATGACCAAACTGCATGTCAATTCCTACAATAAATCAGCTTCCACAATGATCAAAATATCCATACACATTAGAGAAAAGAGCAGAGGCATGGCAAAACTAGACCTGGTTGAATGAATTCCTGCTGAGCTCTTTTTTTGCTGGAAAAAAATGAAAAAATAGGGAAAAACATCTCCACAGTTTTTCTAAGCTTTCCCATATTTCCTAGATGGAAAATAATTCACAGGCCTAAGCACGAACTATAATCTAGTCTAACCCAGATACTGCCTTGTCATTCATGATTCCCAGAATAACTTCACTTAATAGATCTTGCAGATTGAACAGACTGAGGTTCTGACCAAGGACCACAAACAGAGAACAGTGTTATGCCTCAGTACTCACCCAAAGGTCATTAAACCACTGAACAGCTGATTCAGAGTAATTATAAAATAGCATTACAAAAGCAAAAGGGATATAAACAGTTGCCACTTTCTGGAAGTGGAAATGCTGAAATTAAGTCTAGATTTCCTGATCAGCCAACCAACAAAACAATAATTAGGAAAACTATAAAATTATGAGTCTGGTTTGTCCATTTTCTTTTTACCAGCTACCAAGGTACAGAATTCCCTTAGCCAGAAAAACATTCAATATTTGAAACATGAGAAGGACTACTGAACTAGAAACATCCTACTTGATTTACACAGCAATTCATTTTTCCTCAATTGTGTCTTTTATTGGTATTGAGCTAAAATACCACATCCAAATATGTTTCTTTCCATTCTACATAAAAGAACTACTATGTTTAAATGAATCCAGGACCAGGTTGAATTTAAGATGACCCCCATCCCCAATATTTAGTGCTGCCTGAGCCCCCATTCATGATGCATATCCCATCCCCTAATGCACTGTTGCCCCATTCCTCAGATGTGCTACTGCTACCACATCCCCTGACCCAAGTGAGTCAGGGGATACAACAACAGTGCGAGTCAGGGAAGGGGGGATGGGCAGCAGCATTGGTCAAGGGATAGGAAAGCAGTGCATGCTGCTGTGACATCCACCAATGTGCTACTGACCCATCCCACACTTATGCTGCTGCCGCTTCCCTTGACCTGCACTTCTGACTGATCAGCAGCATGGGTCAAGGGATAGGGCAGCAGCACATTGCTGCCCTATTCCCCTACCCGATCCCTAACTGTGCTGCTGTGCCATCCCTGCCCCACCCATGCTGCCACCTATCCTGAATCCTAGCCCTGCCCCTGACCTGCGCTAACCAGATTGCTGCTGACTGTCTCCAAGCAGCACCAGCACCAGCTCTAACAGCTCTGGCTCTGGCCCTGGGCTGAGACTGGGGCCAGAGCAGAGATGGAGATCTAGTACTCAAATCCAAGATGAAGCTTGTTTTTTCCCCCTGTAAACAGAGGGTAAAAACCTCATCTTGGATTTGAGTAAATACAGTACTGGTATCTGCAAATGGCTTGGATGAAATACGTCAAAGCTTGCTACAGCAACACAGGCTCCTTCACTGAGGCTAGGTTTGCTGACTGATGTGTTGCAGAAAACTAGCAAGCATGGGAAAAAGAGGGGGAGCTCATTTACCTAAAGGTTCAGAAAAGTCACAGGTACAGACTGCAGTCATTCATAGGGCACATACAAACTGAAATAGGTCTTGTCCTCTTGGGAGTACTGTCCTTCCAGTGGTCAACCACTGAGATTGAGAACACTGAAAATGCTTTCTGTTTCATTTTAAAACAGAAAGAAGATTGAAGGCGACAGATGTGACAACCTCATGGGAAAAGTGTAGGGACTACCCTGCATAAGCTAATTACCTACCATAACTCCTCTAAAACTATGAAGCCAACACTGTTAGATTAGGAAGGGTTACTATTTTTAACTTTGTGAGACTGAGAAAAACAATTTCGACTAATCTCTCAACATCAAGCATTGTTACTGCAAATCCTAGAGTGCTTTGGTACATAAGCACCAGTATCATGTGCTCTTCAGCATCCAGGAATGGTGACCGTGGACCAAAATTGTAACCTTACAGACATGGAGGGAAAATGGCATGCAGAAAAAGTAGGATTTGGGGAAGAAGGGTGAAAAGGAACAAAAGAAAGTGTGTCTGAGAAAACAGGAAGAGGAAGGGAAAAGGCAGAAAGAGATAATACAGAGAAAAGAAAGAAAAAACATACAATGAAGGAAAACCAAAGTTTTGCCTTCTCTATATCTTCATTTCAATTCTTTCTAGGACTTAAAAATCTCTTTCATCCTGATACTCATGCCAACATTAATTGGTTTTGCACAATTTTATCAAACCCCAGAGAGTAAGAAATGGAGAATACCTTCACTCAGCCATGTTAGATGATAAAAATCTGAATGATGCTAACATGACCTGTTAAATAGTAGTCAAGTCAGACAGCCCCAACATGTCATCTTAAACACTACCTGCTCACCAAGCACAAAGAATGATTGCCTAGGTTAGTATTACAAAAAACCCCCCCAACTATATTACAGAGAGAAAGAAGACACTACTTACCTATAATACCACTATCTCTGCTTTCAAGAGTGGATGTAGGACTGGTAACAGCCCCATAGTTGCAATCCTTGGATGTGACATTTGTACTGACTGGAGGGAGGGTGGAGCAGGGACTGTTGGCTGGTGGTGAAGCTGTGCTGCTTGTCAGTGTAGAGCAGGGACTTATCCTCTGAGTTACTGCTGAGGTCTGAAAAAATGAAACCAGAAACATCATTCACCATGATCAATTACTGCGAAAAAAAGTATTTTTGTACCTCTCACTTGAGAATTTGACTCATAATAAAGAACAAAATATGGATTTACTCTATAATGTGAAAATACCCACTGTACTCAGACTCTGCATCTGGAAAAAATAAAAAGCACCGATAGTTTGTTTTACATTTCTTTTACAATTTGAACACAAAAGATCCTCTGCCCTAAGTTCAACTGGAAATCTAGAGAAGTTTGTACAAACTGAGATTTACTGGGCGCATCTACATGTGATGCTATGTTGCCGTAGTAACATGCTACAGCAACATAACATTTGTGGGCAAAACCTGTGATGCCACAGCTATGTTACCATAGTGATGCGCTCCCCGTTATAGAGCATTGCTATGGCGATGTACTGCCTACAAATAACCATGCGTGGTGCGCACAGCGCAGTACTGGCTGCTACTGCGTCATCTTTTAGTACTTCTAAAAGGACGTACTAAATGACGGCGCAGTAGCAACGGTGCCATGGTAGCACATGTAGACATATTCACTGTGAAGTAACTTTATTGTTTGTGTCATGACTCAAGTTTGTAGGGAAGTTTAGCATTTTGCTTTCAATGGGCATGTCTACATGAGAGATTTACTGTGGAGCCAACTAATTAGCTCTGCAGTGAATGTCTCAGCATCTACACACGCACTCCTATTAGAGAACACAAAATTAATAAACTCTGCGGAGAAATTTCTTCATGCACAGCAGCGCACATATAGACACTGATCAGGCTGCCTGGGGCATGAGGGTGCTTCAGTGAGAGGGCTGCCCGCTGACCCCCTGGACCTCCTGCCAGCTGGGGCTGTTCCAACCTAGCTCAATGGGCTGCAGTCCAGGTGCCTGTGTAAACAGCATGCCCAGGAACTTCTCAGGAGCCATAAACTCTGAAGCAATAAGCTCCAGAGTTTATCACTGTCCATTAAGGGGATGTGTAAGCGCAGTTAGTACTCAGTTGTGCTAAACCGGGGTGGGCAAAATCCAGTCCACAGGCCACATCCGGCACACAAGGCACTTTCCTCTGGCCTGCAGCACGCCACCCCCAACAAATTGCACCCCACCCAGCCCTTCGGCCCATGAGGGCGGGAGTGAGGTGCCCATGTGTACAAACCCCAACATGCTCTACTGGGCCTCACTCTCACCCTCATAGGTGGAAGGGCTCTGCCCAGCCAGCAGCTTCTGGGTAGGGCTCCTCCTGCAGCCAGAACCTGCTCACTTGGGGCAGCAGGTAGGGAAGCAGTGAGGCTGCTGGGGGGGGGTAGAGTGGGCAGAAGCGGGAGCACAGCATGGAGCCTGTGTCCAGAGGGACAGTGGGAGCATGGAGCTCAGCTGGGCAGGGTGTGGGTGGGGGAGTGTATGGACTTCCCACATACTCCCTCCATGGCGTGCAGCCCCAGCTGCTGGCAGCAGCAGCAGATGGGGAGAGGTCAGGGCATTCACGCCTGGTGCAGAAGCCTGGTGGGGTGGGGCTATGGCCAGCACTGTGCAGGAGGAGGGAGCGGAGCCTGCCCTATTGGCGGGGCTCTGCAGCGCATGCCTGCTGCTCCAGCATTTGCTACAGGGGAAGCCCCACACTAGAGGCTGCTGCTTCCTCCACTCCCTGCTGTGCAGGTCCCCGCACACTGCTCGGAGTGGAGGGAGCCCTGCCCCATTTCCCTGTAGAGTCCAACATGGGGCTTCCCTACTGTGAGTGTGAAGTTGTAGTTGTGCAGCACAGAGCCCCTGTGATAGAAGCAGCCAGGCAGGCTGCGTGGGGGTGTGCTTCCTCACAGCCAGCAGAGCACTGGCCACCTCTACTGCAGGAGCTCTGCATTGGGCACTTTCAGTTCCACACTGACCGTAGGGAAGTCCCGCACTGGACTTCGTAGGAAAACAGGGGGCAGAGCTCCCTCCACTCCCAGCAGAATGCAGCAACCTGTGCAGCAGGGAGCAGGTGAAGCAGCAGGCTCCTGTCCAGGGCTTCCCCTGCTGCAAGTGCTGCAGCTATAGGCGTGCGGTGTGGAGCACCGGCAATAGGGCAGGCTCCGTTCCATCCCCCCATGCAGTACTGTCTGGAGCCATGCCTGCACCAGGCACGAGCACCCTGACCTCCCCGCCTACTGCTGCTGCACACCATGGGGGAAGTGTGTGTGGGGGGTCTCTACACTCCCCACCGTCCCTCACACCCACTCCCTGCCCCCACAATCCCTACTGACATATATATACACCCCAACATATCCTATGCCCTCCAACACAGCCACATTCTCTCACAAGCCCCCACCACACTCCCACACCCACACACAATATAAAAGGGTGACACTTTATTTTTAAGTTATTATATAATCCCTTCTATATACAGTACACAATCACAAGTCATGACAAATACTTTTTGTAATAAAATTAAAATATAGTAGGTGTTTGACTTTTAGTGTATGATTTGGTTTTTTTCTGGTTCTAAGATAGTAACCCCCACGCCTCCCAAGGGGAGGGACTTCTGGTGGCAAAGGTCAGGGGTTAGGTGGCAGAACTTCTGGTCCCAATGTGGCAACCAGAGGGCAGGGCAACTGTCAAGGGCAGGATTACTTATGCAGCCCCTGACAGCTTGCCAAAACTTAAGCGGCCCTCCACCGGCAATAATTGCCTGCCCCTGTGCTAAACAAAAAACAACCCCCTCCCCAAAGTATCAGTATTACCTGTAAGACTTGAGGTTTTTACTTTTCAATATGACCAGAGTTCCTGGTGACAAACATATTGCATTATCTCACCTTTATTTTAATGCTTATTGCAAGAAATAATGCATACAGGAAATCTTATAAAGATCTCTGCATCATTTCCATCAGGTCAGCAGTCTTAGTTGGCCTTTTGCAATTTCTGTGTTGTTTTGTAATGGCTTCTTTCATTCAAGAAAAATAACAATGCTCTTTTGTGCCCTAGTGAAAGAAGTGCAAAGGTCCACATCCTAACGAAGGAAATCCTTTCTCCAGTAGAAATGGTTTCCACAACAGAGTTTTCAGATGTTACAGTAGCAAAATATTTCCCTTAAAAGGTAGGACAAGGCAAAAATGTGACACCAGAAAATAGATTTGCATTTTAAAACAGTGATCATCAAAAGGATCTATGATATCCTTGTAAGGGAATCCTGTTACAAAGAAATCCCAGCAGACTTAGTGATGCAATACTATCAACAGAGATTTTTGTTAAAGTAATAAAAGAAGCATAAGGTTCCCAGGGGTAAAAGTGAAATCCTCCATCTACTCCTAGGCTATGGAACACACAGATAATGTGTATATTTCCCTAACAAAGAAGGATACCTGTTTCTAGAGATACAGATTAACTTGGTTCTATTCCATCCTACACAACAGGCAACCCCTGCTTAATGCGGTTTCACTTAATGCTATTTCGCTATAGCGCTCATTTAAAATTCATACCTGATTTCATTTAGTACTGAGCCAGTTGCCTTATAGCACTCAGTGAAGCAACAGCGGTGGCAAGAAGTGGTGAGTGGCAGCGAGTGGGCAGGCGGGCATGAGCCCAGGGCAGGGCAGCAGGAGCAGGGGGCCTGGGCTGGCACATGGGTCTGGAGCAGCTGGCGGGTGGGGAGAAGCAGCGGTGGCAAGAAGCAGCAAGTTGGGGGGCAGACATGAGTGCAGAGCCCCTGCCAGTGCCAGCAGGGGCCGGGGTGGGGCAACAGGAACATGGAGCCTGGGCTGGCACATGGTGCTGGAGCGGCTGGTGGGCAGTGGGGTGGGGAGAAGCAGTGGTGGCAAGAGCACTGAGTGAGGGGCTCTGTGGTGAAAAAGCCAGCAGGAGTGTGGGGTGTAGGCTGGCATGTGGGGCCGGAGCAGCCAGCAGGCAGGCACAGGGGTGGGGAGAGATGGTAGTGATAGTGAAAAGCTATGGCAAGAAGCAACAGTAACCAATTATTTCTATTTACATTAATGCCTATGGGGAAATGGGTTTCTGCTTAATGCTGTTTTCCGAGAACCAATTAAGAGCATTAAGTGGGGGTTGCCTGGATTTGTATACAAAAATGTCACACAGTGGCCGCATCTACACATGTGCCTAACTGCAGACTAGACTAATTAACTGCAGAGTAAAGTGTCACTGTCTACATGTGTCATTCAGTAAACTAATTAATGCTGCCATAAGATAGTACTGTCAGGGACAGTAATATTTTATGCCAGGTTATAAACTGCAGTTAAATGCATGAGCAGACACTGATTGTGGGCATAAATTGTGCCCACTCAGCAGGGAGGCCACACTCCTGCCTGCTGCCTAGCCACACAGCTCTGCATTTTTAGCATCCCTGTGCCCCAGCCAGCCCCTCCATCACCTGACACTGCCACCTGAAGCCCGGGGCTGACCCCCTTTGGCCCCAGCCCTGGAGTCAAATGCTCCACCCCAGCTCCAATTGCTGCTGTCCTGGGTGCACATGTAGATGCTGCGCATGGGAGTTTACTCTGGAACAAGCTGGTCTGGAGTTTATTGCTTCTAATTAATTGCACATGTAGGTGCACGTAGTACAATTACTAAGGTACATCTGGTTGGGAATGAGGGACATGGCCCATAACCAAGTTAAAGTGATTTTATCTATCAAATGTAGTTACTTATTACAAGTTACACAGTACTGTACATCAGACCATGCACATAACTGCTGTTAGCATTTTTCTGGAGTTAACTTAAAAAGCTAACTTTCAAGCCTCTTCCAAAAACTGAAGCTGAACAACCTGCACTAAAAACAAACTCAATATCTTCAGTATTCCTGAAGGAATAATCCCTGATTTAAGTTCCAGTAGTGCTCATACATATTTCAGTTGTTATAGGGAAGCCAGCACCTCAACTCCTCTCCTGCCACTATAATGCCTATCAACCTCACTGTGCATTGTATGTATATATGTATTATATGAAGTGCTTATTTAATGCTTACAATAGTGTTAAAGTGATTTTGTAGCCATGATGTTCCAAAAATTATGTGTGAGGCAAGGATTTCACAGGGTGCTATCTTTTACTGGACCAACTTTGTAGCTGGGATAAGTCTAATATCCAAACTGCAAAGTTGGTCCAATACAAAATATCATCCTAAGAAATCCTTGCCTCATGCATATTTAATACTTATAAACTTGCCTCTACAAATACATTGGTTGCCAGAGATGAGACCAGCAAACCAATGTCATTTTCCTTGTATACTGACCTTCAATCATAGTCCTCAAGATAAAGTTTCCATACTTTATCTACTGAATCACTGAGTTCTCCTGTGTAGCTTGGAGATTCAATGGACCATGTAGTTTTGCTTACAATGCACCAAATCTACTCAGCAGCTCAGCACTGTTGCTATCCACTGAACAGACTGGTTCCCTCAAACCATTTTTATTACAATAAGAGAAAGTTACTTATTTCCCAACAGCTTAGTTGCACTGCTGTTACCATGTTCTTCTTGCAATTGTATCTGCTGTCCAATTAAAATGTTTAGCCCCTTGCATAATAATCTCTTGCTATCAGGTAAAATTATATTGGTGTAGAAGAAATCACAGTAAGAATTAATTTTAATAGAGCTGTTTGTCCTACAATTAATATTTTTATAACAGTTACATAAAGTTCACCAAATGTTTTAAAGTATCATTTTAACTCAGCATTGCTGGGAAAACTCAGTATGGAAGTGCAGTGCTTGCAAACTACAGGCATTTTGAAAGGCTAACATTTTCTTTTCTGGCATAAAGTTTGAAAAATGATTAAGGCTGATTTTTGTGTGTAATAAGCCTGTGTGAAGAGGCTAGTATTCACTTCAGATTCAGATTTGGCCGATTTGGGGGAAAGCGATTCAATTCAGTGATTCAAATCGCTGTCCCGAATCGATTCAGAGGTTCAGCTGCTGCTGAATTAGCTGAACCTCCAAATCACACAGGCCCTACTCCCCGCCCACTCAATGGCTGCACTGCCAGCCCCAGCTCCCAGCTTTTTGAAGAAAAAAAAAAGCACTGACCTGCTGGGTGCTGCCAGGCATGTGTGGGGGCCGATCCCTGCTGCCCCCCGCCATGGAGGTGGCGCTGCACAAGCCCCCAGAAGCCCAAGGCCACTGCAGGAACCACTGAATTTGGGGGCTTGGGTTTGTTTTTTTTTTAAAGGGCCAGAGCTGCAGTGGGAGGGACAGCCACAGAGAGACTAGGGGGGCAGGCGGGGGTTGGGGGACTCATGGTAGAGCACCCCACGCAGCATGGGACAGTGGGGGCAGCAGGGATTGCCCACCCCCACATTGGGCAGCAGCCAGTGAGTCAGGGTTTTTTTTTAAAAGGGCTGGGAGCTGGGACAGGCAGGGCAGCCATGAAGGGGCTGGGGGAGTGGGTGGGGGTCAGGGGGCTGGGGAAGAAGGCAGGGGATGGGGCCTGGTGCGGGTCCTCCCATGGTCCCCTTTCCTGTCCTCCAGCCCCCCTCCCCTGCCCCTTACTTACCAGCTCAGAGTCCAGGCCCAGCTCCCTGCTGCAGCAGGTGGGGACAGCCTGAATCACTAAAGCTCTCCAAATCTTTTCCAAATTGATTTGGAGAGCTTCAAATTGATTTGGACCTTTCAATTGGTCCCTGATTCAATTTGGATTCAGAAGTTCGGCCACCAAATTGGGCTGAATCTCCTCCAAATCAAATCAGCACCTGAAGATTCACACAGCCCTAATAAGCAGGATATGTGAAAGAGTAACTGGCTTCTAAATTAGAAGACAGACTCCATGTGAAGCTAGATGGAAGCTATATATGTCTCACACAACACACTGCAGCTTGTGAAAATTCTTGCTCACTCAGAAGGCATTCAGTCATTTGAGGGAAAATAGAACATCCTGAACAAGTCAGGACTGTGTAAATTGTAGAAGCTTGGGCCCTGAGTCACTCCTGTATTGGACAAGTTTTTTGCCAGTGTAAACACACTGATTTCAGTATAAGCATGTAATATCCTAAAACTGAAGGACTACATTAGTGAAATTACAAATATGACAATGACCCAGACGAACCCATCAACCCACTTTTATAATCCTATAATCCTAATATATAGTCCAGGGGTAGGTAAAATATGGCCACAGGTCAGATCCGGCCCACCAAATGATTCTATCTAGCTCGTGGCTGTTCCTCTGAAGGAGAACTCTATGTGGCCCACAGTTGCCCTGGCTTTTGCTGCCCCTCGCCCTTCTCCAGAGGCCAAGCAGCCACTCCCCACCCCATCCTAGCCCACCATGTCCTGCCCCCTGTGTACGCTCCAAGGCAGGGGGCATTGACCTCCTGGCCAGGCTTCTGCCTGGTGAGGCTATTTGTGCTCAGCTCCAACCCTGTGGCTGTTCACTGACCAGAGCGCCCAGCACCTAGTGAGACTCAAAGCTCAGGTAGGCTTCTTCCTGCTGGCAGGGGAGAGAGTGCAGAGTGAAGAGGGCCAGGAACCATGGAGTATCTGTGGGTGCAGCTGGAGCGGCTGGAATGGCTCCTACATGATGCAGCCACATGTCAGGAACTTGGGGAGGGGGTGCAGGAAGAGCTGTGGGGAGCACGCGCGCGCATCTGTTTGTGATCCTCAAGCATTCATTAAGTGGCCCTCCAGCCCTAATAATTGCCCATCCCTGCTATAGTTCTACCTCGCTGAAATAATGTCACCCGTACATGTCATCTTTGGATCACCCAGAATGAAGAGATACATATAAATATCATATTGTTAGTAGCAGTAGTATTAACAATTATTATTATTGAGAGGCAAAACTTTTTGTGGGTGATATCATTTAGTGGACCAACTGTGTTGCTAAGCTAGGCTGCTGACTGATTCATTTAAAGGCACTGATTCATTTAAAGGGGATCTGATCCTTGATCCCAACAACTGTGCCTCCTACCATGCCTCATACCCATGGTAGGACACGTAATTTTGGGATCGAGGATCAGATTCCATTCACTCCCTACTTGCCAGTGCAGGGAGAATCCAAGATCATGATTCTGGGCTTCCCTTGCTGAAAACTGAAAGCCAGGCACCCAAATATCAGCTGATTGTCATCTGGCTCCAGGGCCTGCCCCAGGGCTGGTTTGAACCCCAGCATGGTATCAGAGCTACCTGCTTGTTAGCTGCTGGGAACCATCCTGGGGCTAGCTGGAGCCCCAGTGTAGTCCCAGATTCATCTGACAATTAAGTGACCATTCCAGGTTGGGAGATTATAGCGTTGCCAAATGTTCATTTTAAGGTGTGATGGAAAACAGCCACAAAAATATTATGCATTTTGTGTTTAACATTTTTGTGGCACCATTAATTGTCAAACATGTGGTAGCATTATCATGTAAGACACAATTAAGAGACTAATCATGTCTTAAGTGTAACATCTGCTAGGGGCCACAGAGTTAGACCACCTTTCAAATGCAAACATACAGTTGGTCCAATAAAATACATCACCCACAAAACCCCCAGATTTCACCCCTCTGACTATCACATTATTGCTTCATGAAGTGCCGGAAGTATTGGCAAGCAATGTTCTTATCAAGTTTTTCATTCATAATGTTATTAATGCTGCTAATTACAAACAAAATGCTTAGCAAATGGAAATCTTCAAAACTTCAATATGTTACTTTGCATTGTTTCATATGGATTACAACCCAGATTTTTGTATCGATATTAAAATACAATCATCATGTGTTCCTCTATGTCAGTGTTAAAAATACATTCCCACTTACAGGCCATTTTTTGTTTTCAGCATTAACAGTACAATGTTAGATTTTGACACGAGCTTTTGAAAAACTGAACTGTAGTGCCATAGTCACATTTTCATTTGTGCTTTACTAGTAGTCAATAAGGGGAAAGCAATTTTTTGAAGAAGAAGAGATAAAGGTTTTATTCTCTCATTAAGGAAAGCATGCTTAGGAAAGAAACAGCACTAAAAATACGCAATTTCCTAGCAATTTGATTAGAAAATGTGCCCCTTGATACATTCAAAATAAAGAACATTATTGGAAGCACAATGTGCTAGATTTACAGATTGAGGCAGATTAAGTGAAAACACCTTTGTCCCTTATCTCCATTTCCCCTCACCACTGGGAAGATTGTAAATAATTATTTTCTTGCTTCAGAGAGCACAACCTGGTTAGAGAAAAGCAAGCAAAACCCTGGTCCTTGTTTTTTATACAGGCATGTCTTCCTCTGCTCAAGCCACAGAAATTAATGAATTCAAATCTAAAATCTAAAAAAAGGAAACCAATTTCAAATGCAAACTAACAGCCAAAGTCTCAATCAGATGTCAGCACATGATTAATAGGAGAATTAAGCTTTGCAAACTCCAACAATGTCCTACAATGTTGATAAAGTATGCTGTGTTTTCCCCAAAGCTGCTGAAGAATTGACTCTGGGAGGACCAGCTTGCAGGGTCTGGAGCATAGCTGTGTGCTACAGCACAAAAGAATCCTACACAGAAGAGGACTTATTTTGGGAAGTATTCCCCTTGTCAAGGAACCAGAAGCAAAAGTGGGACAAGCTGAGACAAATGTTTGCCCCGCAGTAGTCAGTAGATGCAGAAGAGCAAGACTGGCATCGAACTCTGTGGCAGCCCTTAAACTGCCCTTCCCTACTTCCACTGTGTATACTAGGGAACTATGTGGTGCTGACAGCCAGGACTGCTCATAAAAGACAAATTTAACTAAGTAACTTCTCCAAGTACATGAATGGAGAAGAAAACTTTTCTTATAGGTTTTCCTATAAAACTTTTTTTGTGCAGAAATTAACTCACAGACCAAGATATCAGTCTGCTTCAGAGTGCAACTGTCACTGCTGTTTCTGTTCAGATATTTTCTTTCACTTGTTCTCACAAGCCTTCTTTGCTTTTGAGAAAAGATGGAACTTTAATTTAAAAAAAGGCAACAACAAAAGGATCCATTTAGAGTGGAAGCCTCTGTTCTGCTTTGAAGTATTCAATTTAAATAAGTTCCTGTTGAAAATACACTTTTTAGTACAATGTACTGCACAGGGCATTTCAAAGGCAGCCAACCAAACTTATATCAACAAGTAAATGAAATCATCAAAAGCTTAATGAATGTGCTAAAGAATAAACATTTTACAAAAATAAATTTCCTTTGCTCTAAGTAGTAAAGCACATTAACTATCTAGCCCACACGTACCACAGGACTGCTGAAAAACACTCTGATAGAGAGTACTCTTTGGCAAAACTGAGCCAAATCCTCTCAACAGCTCCTACCATACCATACCATACCATACCATACCATACCATACCATACCATACCATACCACTGCTACAGCAAGCTTACCTCTTCACCTCCTGTGGATAGAAAAAAAACTTCCTTGCCCTGTGGAACAGCCAATCTATATCTGTTATTCTTTCCTTCGGACATCCAGAAGTCTGGCTGCAAACACCCCTATCAACCTATTCCAACTGATCCACGTTTCATCTACCTGTTCCTCCCTCCATGTCTGCTCTGTCACCAGCATTTCTCATGAAGCTGCCAGGAACTCCTTTTTATACCTTATCATATTCAGGAAGGGTTAAAATACAGTAGTGACTTCCATAGTTAAAATGATAGTATAATTTAACCCAATTCTTGTACAGTGGCAGTGAAAACAAAAAGGACTAAAAAAGTTGGTGAAAACTTCAGCTGTAGTGAGACAGAAAAGAGAAAAGGGGGTCTTTCCTGATGAAGCAGAATAATAAAAAAATTGGCCATTCCACCTTAGAGGGGCACCTGCATTTGCTACTTCATTATTAAGTTAAATCTATCAGAGACTTTTCATTTTAGCTCAAAGGCAAGTCATTGACATGCCAGCCTATAAGCATTTCAGCCAGTAAGTAAGGAAAATACATGTTTACAACATTTTTGGCTGTGGTAGTAATGTTGCCCTCATAACTCTTTCTGAGCACGTGAGTCTATATGATATTTATTTTAATAGCTCCCTGGTGCAGCAGTGAAGCGTTATTTTATAAGTGGGGACATGAGGCGGATGCTATAAGCCAGGTTCTACTCCATCTATTAGGAATCTAAGTAACACCTTGGCCCTTGATGCCCAGATTCTATTTCACCTGTTAGGCATTTAAATGGATTTTGATGCTGAAGTGTGATTCTATTCCACCCTATTCAAACCCCTGAGAATCCATTAATACAGTTACTTTTGCTATTATGTCATCATTAGGCCCTTAAGATTGAGTGACCACAAAAGTGGTGAGCAGTGGGAGGAGGACCAAGCCACCTTTTGCATTAAATGTTTTTCAGAGACTTAAAACAGGATGAAACAAAATCACACATAGATACCTAGGTCAACTTACATGCTTAATAGAGGGAGTAGAGTCTGGACAGAAACCTGTGGCAGAATATGGAATTAAGCTGGGTGTGATGAGTCCCAAGGTAGGGCACTAACCAATGGACCTTTCTTACTAAAGAGGTTCTCTACATTTGGTTTTCTTTCTCACCCCACTACACCAAGTGGCGTCAGCTTGTATTGATTTAATCCTTTCTGCGATGCAGGGAATAAGCCTCTTGTTTAGAGAGGAGCTAGGAGAGATGACTTGGGAATTGTGTTCTCAAGTCCTTACTTGGATAAAACTCCTCGTGAATTTAACTCCCAGTGGGTGTCCAGATGCTGTTCTGCTCCCCAGATAGCTAAAAAGTATGACTTGGATTTAATAAGAGCATGACCAGAATAAAGCCATCATGATTTGATTTTTCTGTCTGTTTTCAGACTTGAATCACCTCACTATCTAAACATGAGCAAATCAGGTAAAAATCTATAAAACGAGGGTAGCTATACCTACCTTCCTACCTGAGATTAGTGAGGGCTCATACAATACAATTCAAGTGCTTTAAAGGCCGCTCCTTAAATTGCTCTGGAAATACACATTATTTGATCACTTTCAACAAATCTGGTGAAAGAGGATGCTGTCCTTTAGGAAATTTGTTGTTCAAACAGGAAAATGACAGAAAATGTTACATAGTATATCAAGTAATCCCTGAAATACATAGTGCTACAATGTGAGGATAATGCACAAGTTAACACAGGGACAATATTATCTTTCTCTTCTTATGACAATAAGAAGAGAAAAGTAATATTGCTTCATCATTGCATCATCCTCAACTTATTAATAATAGTTAAAAAATAGTAAGACACCATAACAAAGATTTTGTAGTGTATCATATAATCAGACCCCCAAAAATGGCTTCTTCAGATCCCAGAAGATGCAGGAGCTCTCATACCTGATTCTCATCTTGCACCTCCATGCTGTACTGGGGCCCTGGCTGTACTTCTGTGACTTTCTCTCCAAGGAGGAAGCCCAGGCGAGTCATGAGTGTATTTGCTGCCTCATCTACGGATGGAGGGGGTCCCAGCTCCTGTTCTGTTTCACCTACACAGAAAGAAACAAGGAAAATTATGATGGAAATTGATTAAGCTTGTCTATGCAAACAGTGGCAAAATACAGATAACTTTTCACACTGCTATTTCAATAGATCAGTTTTTGGGTCATTCATTCATTTCTTCTGTGTTTTACTCAATACTACCTGCTGGTCATTGATTGATTTAGATTTTCATCCTACTTGTCTGTCAGTTCTATTCTTTATCCTCCAACTCCTTATTAGAAGGAATTCTTAATATCTCATATTAAAAGATTTAGTCAGTTTTCTCCCTGAGGTTAATGGAAAAGCACTGTAGGCTTAGCTAAGAAACAGGACCCTGCTGAAACAGAAATCCAGAAACCATGCTCTTCCTTGCCTCTCCTACTCTTTGTTATATACATCATGCCCACACCACTTTAAATGACCATAAATGTACTGTTTTGATCTTCTGTTAACTACTCACTAAGTAACAGAAATATCAATAAGCCCATGAGTCTAAGCTTCTAACCACCTGAAGTTAATTACTGCATAAAATTAAGGAACTTCTTTAAAGAATAACCCATTGTTCATCAGGGAAGGTGGAATGAGATAAGTCCCATTTTCAGCCCTGTCCTGAAAGGGACAGGGAGCAGGAAAAATCATTCCAACTCACATCCATTCAAAATCAAGTTTCCCATTATAGTCTACCCCTTATAGCCTTGGGTCTCCTTTATACAGCATTTTGTAAATTAGCAGGCAAAAATCTTTCACCTTCTTAAAACACTTTAAAAGCAAAGATTTTTATCTGCTGCAAGACGTAATTTCTTTTGTGCAGCCATTTCACAAAAAAATAAATTGAGAAGGATTGTTATCACACCTGCTGTCATTGGAAAAACACTGCATAAGAAACATTACAGCTCTGAGGATGCTATTATGGTCTATCAAGCTAAATACTTACTTTTTGTTTTTTTTAAACTGTCCAATTATGAATTTATATGTTAAATAATGTTTCAAAATGTGCTCAGACACTGTACTAGGTAAAAAACATTTCAATATCTCTCCCTACATATTTGCACAAGAGGCTATAACAATTTTGAAGGAGCCTGTTATATAAGTGACACAAAAAATACTGGGTAAAATGGACAAAAATAGGGTTGAAGTATGATACATTTGTCTCAGTTCCCGTATATTTTTCAGAAGAGCCTTACTTTTTTCACTACCCTAAAACATTTGAAAGAATTTCATGAGATAAAAAAAATGTAACTAAAGGCCTTTCAAACTGACAAAAAAACCTAAAATGTAGATGGAAAACTGAAACTCTCCCTCTATCACAATTTGTTGTACCTAAGGATGTGTGGATTTTTATATATATGATGTAAAGACTTCCCATTATTCAGCATATGTTTGGCTAGAAGTTCAGATCAAGTTCTTTGCGAGTCTCATTTAGACCCTTACTAGCATTTTGATATAGTAAGCTACATGCTTCTGGTCAGAGACACTAGAAGCAACGTGGTCTATGTAGCACAGTAATTCTCAATTATGATGCCTTGGCACCTTGGGGTACCTTGAGATCCTGTCAAGAGTACTGTGAGATACTATGCAATGTTAGCACTGTTAAGAGGAGGAAACATGATTCACAAGATAAACAGAAGATTTCAAATAGGAACCCACAGTTTAAAAAACACCCAGAACTGTTGTGTGATTTCTGAGTGCTTTGCAACAGAACAATTGCTCTATTATTTTTTCATTGTCAAAAAATCAGTGAAAACTAGGACCTGGCATTTTCCAGGGAGGCCACAAGTCTAACAAGGGATGCCTTGTGCCTAAAGATTGATAAGAACCACTGACCTAGACCAACAACCAGAAAAGCATAGAAGCACAGAAAATAGTGGGGTTTGAAGGGACCCCAGGAGATCAACTAGACCAGGGTTGTCTAATTCACCTTGTGTCCTGGGCCAGATCTGGACCATGCAACTCCTTGACTGCCAGATTCAGTGCAGAGCACAAGGAAGCCGTGGTGACAGCAGTGGACCATGCCATGGTGGTGGAGGCAGCAGAAGACAGGGCAGTGAAAGCAGTGGAGCACATGGTGACAGAGGAGCATGTAGTGGTAGTGGTGGCTGTAGCAGCAGATCATGTGGCAGTCATGGCAGTGGTGGAGGCAGATCATGTGGCAGTGGCTCTAGGCTCTGCAACATACCCCTTCCCAGAGCTGGAGTTGTCACCACTGTGCACCTGGGCAGCGATGACAGCTTCAGCTCCAGTGCCAACTCCAGCATGGGGGATGTGGCAGGGGAGCCCAGCAAGGTATTCCACTGCTGCTGCCATCACCACTACTACTTGCTGCCACCATGTGCTCTTCTGCCTCCACTGCCGCATGCTCTGCGGCCACCATCACATATCCCCAGCTTCTAGTACCCCACTGATAGTCTAGTAGGTTGGATAGTGTACCTCTGCAGGCCAGATTCACCCCACAGGTTATAGGTCTGACACCCCTGATCTAAACCAATTGCCTGCTCAAAGTAGGATCATGCCTGTCTAAACCAACCTAGATGACTGGTCATTTAATCTGCTCTTAAAAACTTCCAAGGGTGAAAATTCCACAACCTATGTAATCTGTGCCATTGCTTAATCACACTCTCACCCTCATACTGAGAAAACCTAAGATTTAAATTAAATTTCATTTGTTGCAATTTAAGATCATTGTACTTGTCTCTTATGACCACACTGAATGGTCTATATAACTACTCTTCAGGTATTTGGAAACATCAAATTTATCTTCTCAGTTAAATAATCCCAGTACTTTCAGTCATTACTCAAAAGGTATGTTTCCCAGACTTTTAAATCATTTGTATTGCTCTCTGCTAGGCCTTTTCTAATTTGTCTAATCTTCCTTGATGAGTTGGAGCCCAAAACTGGACACAGTACCCCAGGTGAGGCCTCAGTGCTGAACAGAGGGGAAGGATCATTTCTCTTGACTTACAAGTGACAGTCCTAATAATATAGCCCTGTATGCTATTGGCTTTATTCCTTCTTTCTTTCTTAAAACAACTGCACACTGCTGGCTTACATGCAGCCTTATGGTTCACTATAACTGCCAGGTTCTTCTCTGTAGAACTGAAGAAGAAAGTCATGCCCCAGCCTGTATTTGTGCATGAGACTGTTCCAACCCGAGTGCAGGACTTTGCCGTTGTCCTTAGTGAATTTAATTTGATTACTTTCAGACCATTTTTTCAGTTTATCCAGGTCATTCTGGATCCTAGCTCCACCCTCTAGAGTGTCTGCACCTCCAACTGACTTGGTACCACCTGCAAATTTGCTAAGTGTGCACTCAATTGCATCCTCCAAATATTTAGTGAAGGTGTTAAATAATACCAGACCAGGACAAGCCCCAGGGGAATCCTACTTGATACCTCAGTTCCAAGAGGTCATCAAGTCATTGATAACTCCTCATTGAGCATGACGATCCAATCAGTTATGTATGTACTTTACAGTACTTTGTTCTAGTACATATTTCCTTAGCTTACAAATGAGAATATCATTAAAAAAAAGCATCAACATTTGTGCTAGGATCAAAGTATATTACTTATGCTGTTCTTGCTCCACCTACAGGGTCCATTACCTTGTCATAAAAAGAAATTAGGTTGGTCAAGCATTACTTGCTTTTGGTGAATCCATGTTGCCTATTCCTGATTGCCTTGTTCTCCTCCAAGTACTAAAATTCTCCTTGATGACCGTCTTCATGATCTTTGCAGGTGTCAAGTTCAGACTGACTGGTGTGTAATTCTTTGGATTCTCCCTTTTCCATTTATTAGAGATGGAGACTGTATATGCCTTTTTCCAGACAGCTGGGCCCTCACCTGTCCTGCACAAGTTGTCAAAGATGACAGTCAATGAATTTGACTCAGCCAGGCTCTGAATTTAACTCAGCCAACTTCTTCAGTACTCTAGAATGCATCCTGCCTAACCCTGCTGATTTAACATCCAGCTTTACTACGTACTCCCTAACCTGTTCTTCCAGGACTCTAGGCTGCTTATGTCCTTCCCTATCCTTGCTGCCAAGTGCCCTCAACATCAGACAACTAACTTTTGTGAAGACTGAAGTAAAAAAGGCATTAAATACTTCAGCCTCCACTACATTGTACAATATTACATTGCCTTCTGTCTTCACAGTAAAGGAACTATACTTTCCTTGATCTTCCTCTTCAGACATACTTGTAGAATACAGTTTGTTGCCATTTACATCCCTTTATAGTTGCATCTCATATCATCTTTGAGGGAGACGTAAAAACACCCCGACACACATAGCAGAAAAAGAACAGCAGCAAAGTCCAGAGGCATCATGGAACGCAGGCATAGTTATGCCTACACCATCCCTGACCAGTGGCTGTCCAACCTTTCCTCGAACACCTCCAGTAGTGGACAGTCCACAGCTTCCCCAAGCAGTTTAGTACGCTGCCTCACTATTCAAACAATAACGTTTTTTCTAATCTAAAATGTACTCTGCTGCAACTTCAAGCCTCTGTATCCTCCTCTCTCCAGCAAGAGAGAAAGGGTGTTTTCCCTCTTCTTTATGGTAGCCCTTCAAATACTTGAAGACTACTAGCATGTCCCTTTTTAAACACCGTTTCCGCAAGTTGAGCAACCTCTCCTTGTATGACTTGCTTTCCAAGCCATTTATCATCTTTGTTGCCTGTCTCTGGACCCTACTACACATTTTTTTTAAAATGTGGATCCCAGAACTGCACACAGTACTCCAGATGAGGTCTAACCAGTGCTGTGTAGAGAGGCACTATCACCTCCAGTATCTTGCACCTAATGCTTCTATTTATGCAGTCCAAAACCACATTTGCTTTTTGTGCAGCTGCATCACACTTCAGATCCACAGCGACCCGCAGCTTCCTTGGTCCTTCATTTCTGGCCAACATACTTATGGAACCTCTTCTTGTTGTCCTTAACTTCCTTTGCCAGATGCAGCTCATTCTTTATCTTTGCCTTCCTGATCTTGGCCCTGTAGGTTCTGGCTATTTCCTGGTATGCATTGTTGGTGACCTGCCACTTCTTCCACTTTCTGTAGGCTTTCCTTTTGTATTTGAGGCATTTTAGAAGCTGCTTGTGCAGCTCCACTGGTCTCTTCTTCTTCTTCTTGTGCTTCCATCATGTCAGGACAGTTTCTTGTTGGGTTTTGAATACTGTGACCTTCAGAAGCTCCAAGCTCTCCTTTATCCTTCAATCTATTCTCCCATGACACCATGCCGCAACTTCTTGAGTCAGATGAGATCCATCTTTTTGAAAACTACTGTCCTAATTTTGCTTACCTCATGCTTTCCCTATCTCAGGTTCTGGAATTCTATCGTATCAGGATCAATTCCTCCCAAATTACCCATCACCTTCACACGCTTCACCAATTCTTCCCTGTTGGCTAGGACAAGATCCAAGATAGATGATCCTCTGCTTGTCCCCACTATCTTCTACTTGCTGGAAGAGAAAGTTATGCTCCATATAAGTTAGGAACTGGCTTGCCGTTTCATGGTTGGCTGCATTGTTCTTCCAGGAAATGTTCAGAAAACTAAAGACTCCCATCAGTATGATCCCACAGCTTCTGGAGAGATTTATAACCTGCTTGAAGAGTGCCTCATCCACCTCTTCTTTCTGATTTGGTGGCCTATAATAAATCCCCACTATTATATTAGTGCTGCATCTTTCACCTTTCATTTTCACCCAAATGTATTCTGCTTTGCAGACTCCTTTCTCTTGAACCAGGGAACAAGCACCACCACTTTTTCTCTCAACCTTGTCCTTCTGTAACCCTTGATGTTCACATTCTAGTCGTAACAGCTGCTCCATCAACTCTTCGTGATGCCAGCCAGATCAGAGTTTTTTTCAGAGGCTGCAGCTTCCAGCCCATTAAATTTATTCCCCATACTTCTCAAATTTGTATATCTGCATCAAACGTAGCTTGTATTCTAATTTCCTCACTTCCCTTTTGTGCCACTTGTTGCAATCCTGTAGCTCTCTGGCACTTTCCCAGAGTTGAGTTGAGTTTCCTTGAGCTGTTTCCCTCTGGACTATGTCCTCTGTTTCTGGAGGGATTTGATCACTTTCCCTCATGGAACCTAGTTTCAAGTCCTCCTTTCTAGGGTGGGCAGACAATATCCAAAGATGTTCTTCCCTGTTCTCATCAGGATGGATCCAATCTCTTGATAGCAGCCCTCCTCCCAAGAACATATGTCCATTGTCAAAGAAGCCAAAGCCTTCATGTCAACACCACCATCTCAGCCATGTGCTCACTTTGAGGATATGATGGTCTCTGCCTTGACCCCTGCCTTCCACAGGAAGGACTGATGAGAATACCACTTGTGCTTCAAGCTCCTTAATCCTTCTGCCAAGAGCCTCATAGTCACCTGTCATCTGCTCAGTGTCATTCCTGGCAGTCTAGTTGGTGTCTACATGAACAAGCAGGAAGAGGTAGATACCAACATCCAAAGGATGGCTGAGCTTTGGCAGACTCTGTGATGTTCTGAATTGGGACTTGAGGCAGGCAGCACATCTCCCAAGTTTCCAAATCCAGATAAATTGGTGCCTCTGATTCCCATACAAGGGTCACTAACCACTATGACTCTTCTCTTCCTTCTTGGTGCAATGCCCTTGAGGCCTTGCATTTCCTGCTCTCTAGGTTGCTGCCTCCTCTGCCTCATGCCTGCAGATGTCCTCTCTCCTGCCTTTTCCTCAGCAGTTTCACTGAAGAGTGCTTGAAAGTGTTTATTGACTTCAAATAGCTCCTTTTCAATTCTGGGGCCCCTTCTTCTTCAAGTAGTCACACAGTGTTACTTCTCTTCATTACTATTTGCCCAAGTAATCTTCTTGATCCCAGATGCAATGCAGCATTTGCTGAGGCACAGCTAAAGGCAAAGTTTGGATGTGTGATAAAAATGGAGATAATTATTCGTTTGATAATGTGCAATCAAAAATGAAACCCATCTCTATTTCCCAGGCCTATGCTGATTCTCTGGTGCTAATAAGAGTGAAATCTCATTCCAGCCAGAAAAGCCAGTGGATGTGTGAAAGGGTAGCAATTTTATGAAGTCCCTTCCAGAAGGGAACCTTCTTAGATCTGTATTTTTCTTTTAATTAAAAGTATCTTATTTAATCCCTTATCTTTCTCTTCTTGAGTATGGATTAATCACATCCTTCAAAAGGGTCTTGAAACATAGCCTGCAGCTAAGGTAGAGGGAATCTTCTTTAATGTCGTTCTTCATAAGGAGAGCTGAAATAGTAACCTATATAAAAGTTTGATAATTAGATTAGCCTGCTGCTCCTACAGAAACCAGCTCAAGGTCATAATATAGATTTCATGGATACATATAGCAAGTTTGTAAGCTCTCAGTCATATTACTGCAGTTTACAAAAGCTTTCAGTAGGACACAGATAACACTGATTTATGAGGATGATTAAATAAATACCCCATGGGGAGCTCACCTTGTACTTCTCAGCTGCAGTATGTCATGCATTGCAGTACCCCCAAACTGATAAATTGGTCACACTTAAAGATAGGCTGCAAAAAAGGCGGACACAGACAGGCTAGCAAGTTGGGCAGACTGGAACCAGATGAAGTTCAATATCAAGAAATGTACAGTGCTCCACCTGGGGGCAAAGAATCCCTTGCATACCTACAGGTGTGACAATGCCAACCTGACCAGCACTCCAAACGAAAGGGACCTGGGGGTAATAGTAGACCACAGAATGAACATGAGCCAGCAGTGTGATGCTGGAGTCAGCAGGGCTAACAATACCCTGGCATGCATCAATTGATGCATCTCCAGCAAAACCAAAGAACTGATTCTCCCACTTTACTCAACATTAGTCAGACCACAGCTGGAGTACTGCATCCAGTTCTGGGCACCGCACTTTAACAAGGATGTGGTCAAGCCAGAGAAGGGCCAGCTGTATGATCACAGACTTGAGTGGCAAGCCATATGAGGAAAGGCTAAGGGATCTGGGACGCTTCAGCCTGAAAAAGAGAAGGCTGATAGGGGACTTGGTATCAGCTTACTGCTACATCAGAGGCATACGTCAAAGGATCAGTGAACAACTGTTCACCAGGGCACTCTTGGGGAAAACTAGGAGTAATGGTCACAAACTCCTAGAAGACGGTTTCAGGCTCAACATTAGAAAAAACTACTTCACAATTAGGGCGTCCAGACTGTGGAATAAGCTCCCATCAGAGGTGGTGCAATCACCTACCCTGGAAATCTTCAAGAGGAAACTGGACAGTCACCTTGCTGGGATCACCTGATTCCAGTTGCCTTTCCTGTTTGGTGCAAGGGGCTGGACCCAATGATCTTCTGAGGTCCCTTCCAGCCTTACAATTTATGAATCTATGAATAAACCACTATAAACTTCTGAAGACAAGCTTTTTTAGTTGTTTCAAGTGGCAGTTTCTTTTATGAAAATTATGAAAGCAGATGCCTTAAACTGGTTATAGGATTTGCCTTTCCCTGTGGGACTGTTTTACTGCCAAAAAAAAAGCTCACTCACCCGTGTTGTGTTTAGGGTAGATTTAAGTTAGAGACAGATTTAGAAAGAGGGCCTCATTTTCTGAACTACTGAGCATTCCTGCTCATGCTGAAGTCAGTCAGTGTTCACCACTGCTGAAAATCAGGCTTGGAATGGATGAACTGAGAGAGAGAAAAACATATATGCAAATTTATAGTGTTAATGTCTGTAAATGTAAAGAGCCTTGACAGTTCTGTTAGAGATCCAAATGAAAACTTAGTTCACAATTAATGAATTAGTGTGATTCAGCAGTATGAGACCATTTTACACAAAGAGCATGAACTTATGCCTTTCTGTGAAAGCAAACACGTGTGCACCTGTGTAGGTGCCTATATGTACCAGAGTACAGTGAGGAATTAGAGGTATGGCAGCTGCTAAAGCTTGACAGGTCTACTTAAAAGCCCCCAAAGCACTTCCCATCATATATCCAAGCAATTAGAGGTATGCTGTAGTAACTGAATTTGGGTCAAAATGTTCAAACATAAGGCAGTCTTCATTTCAGCAGTCAATTTATTTCGCTTGCTGAAATGGTACATGGGGAGACAAGCAATTTGTACAGTATCTGGGACCCAAAACAATGAAGCTTTCTATAGATGAAAACTAATGCTTTGAATTGCACATGAAAGCAAAGGAATAGCCAGTGCAATTCTCTGAATATAGGTATGATGTGTTTATGCAAGCAGGCTGCTGAATTTTAGGCTACCTGAATTAGGTTCAAATGCATTATTAGTATTAGTCAGCAAGTAAGCTACAGTAGCTCCTTTTGAGAAGTGGCTCTCAAACTTTTCAGTCAAGGAACTCCTCCACCACTTCTTTGAATGTGGTGGCATCCATGGTTGAGAACCACAGTTGGTGTTGCCTTGGTTTACCTCAGTGTTTCTCAGCCAGCTGTCACTGCCTCCAGATAAAACTGTCCCATGCCTGCTGCATGCTCAGCCTGGGAAGGGCTGTAGTATGAGAGTGCCCTTTCTTCATTAGGGTTGTCTGGTCAGCCTAAAGCAGGCAGGAGGTGCCTGGTGTGTGTGTAGTTCTTCCTGGTTCAGCACCCCCTTCTCCCCCCCCAACTCCTCCCAGAAACAGGAGCACAAAAGTGGGACTGTCTTGCACACCCCCATTTCCAAGATGAGAGTGGAAAGGATCAGTCTGGGAAGGGATATAGCCAGCTTCTGCCTGCTTTAGGCTGATCAGACAGCCTTAAACCAGGAGAAGTGTGCACAGGGCAGCTTTACCTGGCTGCCACCGTGGCAGCAGCACCTGCTTGAGAACCACTGCCTTAAAGACTGTTTGTAGATTTTAGGGCAGAACAGATGGTTTCACTTGTCCCAGGAATAGTGAATGTTTCTTCAACAGACACACCAGCTTGCTTATTTGAGCAAGACAAGCCCCCAGCCTTTATTGTTCTGTCCTACCTAATGAGAAGTCTAGAAAGCTGTCATTTAACTATCAGACAAACTTATTCGCTTATCCTACATCACAACACTGTGAAATATTGTATATATTCTCATTATATGAGGGATAACAAATGTTTCTATAGTGATTATCACAATGAAACTCAACTGGAAGGTTCTTCTGATGTGACAAAATATGAAGTAGTATAATTCAAGCAATTCCCATAGCTTAGCATGACCGATTGTTATTTTATTAGAATATAGCTTTCAGGATGCAAAAGAACTCAAGTAAGGTAGTTTTGCAGTGGACTATTTTGAATTCAGGGCTTTTATAAAATGTTTGCGGGATTAATTAATTAGATGTCAGGGAAGAGATGAGACCGCTCCTAGCGATCTGTGCAAGGTATTATAAAAAAAGTTGTAACTTTCCTTTCAAAGATGACAGATAAAATAGCCTCTCACTGAGTTCAGTGAAAGGGCATAACTGCTTTTTTTTCCTCCATCAACATGTATGCTACCTAGTAAATAGTCTGGACAATTTTTAACAGAATTCAGTGAATTAAATTTCCTTGACCTCAATGGGATATTAGACTACATATTTGAGGGGAAAACTAGCTTGAGATACTTCAAAGTATTCTAACCCTGTATTGATTTAATGAACTGTACCAGCTCAAAAAGAAATATCATAGTGAAATCAGGTCATTTATAATCAATATATCTACAAAAAGTATGAAATTCCTTGCTCTGCAACATGCATGTAAGCCCAATGAACCCAACTGGGCCATATGCATGAGACCACAGGTTGAAGCTTTTGTTGTATCTCATATCAACTCACACATTTCCATATAAACATTGAAAGTAATAGTGAGAATCTGGCTCAAACAGTCAATGCCCAAAAAAAAAAAAGAAGCAAAAAAATATACTGCTTAAGTCATTCCATGGTGCCTAGGCACTGTACAGGAAGAACCCCAAAATTGTGTAATTTCACTTTATATGTCAGGGCAGAAGGAAGAGTAGGAAGAAAATTTCCATCTCAAGGGATTAAAACAGTGTGATGAATTATGCCACCATTTTAAAAGGGACCACACTAGAAAGGTCATGTTTTTATTGAGATAGAGACACAAAGACATATTCTTATCCACTTACTTTCTCACTCACACCAATTTGTCATAGACACTGGTCTATGAATATCTTTGATCAGTTCTTATAGGTCACTACATGTATTTTACCAATGGATGTTTCTAGAAAGCTTTTTTGTTTGTTTCTTGGTGACGCATTTTACCAAAAAGTGCAATAAAACCAATTTTCAAAATCTGCCACAAGATGTAATCTGTCCTTAATTAGATGGCCTAATTGTATTGCACTCCAGGGGCATTCTACTACCCCAGCCCTGGTGATGCATTCTACAGGTATATTCTTGCCCCATTGGCAGGAAAGCAGAATGAAGAGGGACCTTGTGGATGTCACAGAGCCTTCCTTCCTCCATTAGCATTCGGGGTAATGTCCTTAGCATGACAGCACAGGGCTAAACAGTTTGAGAAAGGTAGGGAGTAAGGTGATTTAAATCACTTTTGTACCCTGCTCAATCCTGAGCTGATCCTGAAGTAAGACATGATAGAACCCTAGGGATCAGCTCAGTTATAGCTGTTTATCAACAGGTAACTATAGACGCAGCTACACTTGCATTTAAGTGCAACTAAATTTAATGTGCATTAAGTTAATGCTCATTAAGCAATTTTTAGCAGGTGCCTACACATGCAGCAACTTGGCACTAAAGTTAGTCTCAAATCCCTGGATTTGGCACAAAAGTTAGCTCGAAGTCTCTGCAGCACTGCCATATGCCCCTGTAGCCAGCAGAAGCTCCAGCCTCTGGCCACAGCACTTGGCAGCCATGTTGAAGCCAGAACCAGCTGCCAGCACCTGAGGCAGGGCAGACCAGGCGTTAATGTAAGTGTCGTGTCATGTCTACACAGGCATTAATGTGCATTAACTAACTGCACCTACATTTGATACCTGCATTTGTAGTTATCTAATCTAGGCGTGCTTAGCCTAAGTTAATGTGTATTAAGGGTGTGCACATGTAGATAGCACCCATAATGCGCATTAACTTAGCCTAATGCGAATTAACACATCTTATGTAGACATGCCCTATGTGTAGCAGCTTGACCAAGAATCTCTCTGGCACTATGTCCTGAGGACTTGCCCAGGTATCTAATGAGCTGTTGGAGTGTTTGGTATGAACATATCCTTTTGCATAGGATACACATTGCAAAAATACACTCCATCTGGTACAAAAACCATCATACAACTTTCCTGAAAACTAGATTACAGTACAGAAATACACCACTACTTTCTTATTTAGCACCAAAACCTTTCTAGAATTCTTCTAATGATGCAAATATTTTAAGGTTTTCTATTGTATGTTCCATTTAAAACTCTCCAAATGAATATTCAGGGTAGGGTTTGTAAATATATTAATGTGTACTATACAGGCCATTAAAACTATTTTTTTTTATAACACCATAGCCTTTACCTTTACCAAGGTACACTAGAAAAAGCATATTCCACAAGATTAGGTTCTTCCTCTCTCCCTGCAAAAATGAGGGTTTGCGAAGTGTTTGCAGGGGAGGCAGCATATATAGCCACAAAAAACAGCTGTGCAAGATAGCTGAAGCACTCCAGCTGATTGGGGAAGCAGTGCTCCTTGAAGTAAAAGCTGCAGCAAATAGCTGAGCAGATCGTCCTTAACTCAGCAACCCATTGCAGGTTAAGTGGGTTGCAAAATCACCCAAGAGATCCAGGTTCTACTGCATTTGCTAAATTTCCTAAATGTAAAATGAGAGATATGCAGGTATAATATTAAAGATAACTTTGTAAAATTTCCGTGTGCATCCATGGCATTCGTTGTATTACAGCTATTGCTCTGAACAGAATCCTAGGCCTGTCTAGGTGCCAGTCACCTTGTTTCAGCGAAAATATTAAAGTACACATAATATTATATAAGAAGTTGTCCCATGGATTTTATGGGATTTGAGCTATGCATATTTACCTGATCTGCTGACACAGGTGAGCTGGAGGTCATTGAAATTACATAAACTGTTATTCTCTCACAATAATTACCAATTCTCCTTTAGGCCAAGTGGCAGGATCTGTTTTTTTTCACTAGGTTTTTAGTTATAATTCCTGTTGAATTGAAGTGACTAGGGAATCGATATAGCATCAAACTCCCAAAATGTGATTTATTATTATTGCCATGTGCTAAGGGGGTTGACACTGACAAGTTGTGTAATAACCATGTCTTTAAACTGTAGTGTTCACTTACTGAATTTTAAGCTAAGTTCCTTTTATACTATGAAAGCATATTTAGTCCAAGAATATGATGATTATATAAACAAGTTTCATGAAGATGAATAACAGTTACAGGTCATCCAGAAGAACCAGAAACGGACATGTTCTCTGCTTTGTTAAACACTTCTTGAAAGAATCTGGGCAAGCCACTTAGCTTCTCTGTGCATCACTCCCTCAGTTAAGTCTCTAACACGTTCTTAATTTATATAGAAAGAGAACATATTGTTTTCTCTATAATTAGTTATAAACTGAAGATAACCTCAAATGACTGGTTTTGAGTAACTCTAGCAGGACAGGCCCTGAGGGCAGCTGTATCATCCCCTAGTTGCTGCCTTGATTCTGTCCCACTCACCCACTCCAGCCTCTCAAGGTCCCACTCTGCTGTCTCACCTGCTATGCCCTGGTATTACAGCAAAATGGGGAGATTTCCCTCAGAGGTCCGTGTGCTCGGTGCGCTCTTCCTATCCTGACCTCACAGTCTCTCCATTTCTGGGGCTCTACCCCCTCTGCCCTAACTGCCTTAAGGGTGAGAATTGTGGTCTTTGTCATCCCCTATAGCCATGCCTATGCCTCTCGAGTGTCACTTGGTATTGATTCACAGGGATCCTGACCCATCACTTCCCCAACCGCCCTGTCAATCACAGCTCTGATTGTGTTTTCTGTACCTGGGGCAAGCAGCCATATTTCTTAAAGGCCTCTCCATTCCTAACAGTTTCTCCAGGACCCTGAAGCCATCTGGCTGCTCTCTGGTTTGCCCCTCTTCAGTAATGGCGTAGGGGCTCCATTACAGTAACACCAAAAGAGCTTACAACTTCTAATGACATAAGTTTCATCTAATTCGGAACTCCTTTCTTTGACATCCTAGGTGTTTCAAATAAAAGGAGCATGATCCATCCATATAATCTATTCTTCAGTACTTTAAGATCTGCAATGACTTTTCTTTTTTAATCCGGAGAGTGATCAGTTCTGCTCTGACAAAGGACAATTGAGCCTTCTGGTAACATTATCCTTGCATGCATTGTTGCAGTTGCTATTATTATTCAAATAAAATGAATCTCTTTTGAGATTTTTTTGAATTGTTTTCCTCTCAGTTCAAATCAATTCCAGAGATTAACTATAGATGACAAATATTTTTTTTATGTATATTGAATATGGTGCCTTTAATTTAAAAAATAAAAATAACTCAGATTTGGTGTCAACTTTTTAGCCATTGGATGTGAGGTCAGAACTACTCTGTGTTTGCCACTAGCTCCAGGACTTCATTGTAGGCGTAGGTAGGAAACTAAATGTATGATGCGGTGTCTTGCTGAGACTCTAAATATCATCGAGTCACTGAGGTTCCTCAGCAAAAGGCAGGATCAGTCTCTTAAAGGGGAGGGTTGACTCAGAAAGACAGGGAAATTGTGCAAACCAGTATGGATTAAAAAACCCCCCAAAAACAAGAAAAATGAAAACTAACATCCCTGCTTGATCACTGTAAGAACCAGTGTACTTGAAAACAAGACTTTGGGATTCTTTTGTGCTAAGCCTTCCACTGTTACCAAATCATTCAAAAAGTTGTACTAGAACCTTTATCCATTTTTTGTTAGACTGATGAACAGGAACAGCACATTAATAGGTTCTGGCTTTTGTTCTTAATTTCCAGTAGAGAGAGGTAGCAGTTCTCTTAACAGATTGGGCAACATTATATAAGAGAAATAAAAAACCCAGCTTTTAGACAGTGGCAAAGCAGGTAGCTTTTGTGGAGTAGAACACTGCTCATGTTTAGAGTATCTGGTGTTTTATCAGCCAGGTCAGAAGCATCTTGAAAGGAATAAATTGAAGTACTGAAGTCTTAGCTTTGCTGAATCCATAGATTGAATTCAGAAACAGAATAGAGTAATTTTAGAAAACAGCAACCCACCATTTCTGATTTTCTAGCACAAAAGTGAATCTAGTCTCAAAAGTGAGCATCTCAGAGTGAGGATCACAGGGTAGACAGAAATGCACCTCCCTGCTGTAAGACATGGTGTTTTGCAGAATGCGCCACGTGGTACAGCTATCCTTGGGACCCAACAGACATTCACTGTTGGGTCCCAGGGGTCAAGAGATGAGCTGCAGTTTAGACCATCTGTGTCTTTTTTGCAGCTGCTTTCCCTTAGCTCCTCCCTCCTCCCACATCCAAGCCCTGGTGCTCCTCCCCCCCAACCTCCAAGCCCTGGTGCTATCTTTGGAATGGGAGGGGGGCAAGGGAGTGGAGAGAGCTTGTCTGGGGGGTACCCATCCAGAACTAGAGGGTGGGACTGATGGATTTGAGTCCTCCAAGAGTTCAGACTGTCATGCAATCAAGCATTTTTAAAGCACTCTGCAGCTGTACATTTCTGTCAGTGCATAGTTGTAGAGCGCTTTCTGTGGCTGACTATGCAACAAACTGTCACATCTGTCAGGGCCCATCGGAAAACAGAGCAAAGCATTACCAGCTGCTTAGTTTGGTACAAATGCCATATTCTACCCCAAAGTTGAACTTCTACAAACTGAACAAAATGTATATAGGGTTGCACAACTACAACTGTAGGGGAACGTGCTTCTAATATCATTGTTTTACAGGTTGGCAAAACTATTATTTTGCTTTCTCTTGCTCTCTGATTTTGGAAGTCCCAGAGAGCCTGCCCCAGAAGCAAAATATCAGTGCTGGCAACTCAAGAAATTTGAGATTCACAATATCTGGGACATTGCCATGCCTGGTGTCAAGTGATTACATGAGAATCTGTGCTTTCATTAAAGAACACTTAGCCCACATGGTCATGTAGACAAGCTTGGAAAGTGACCCAAATCTGACCAAGACTGAGCAAAAGAAACCACAGACCGCAAAACACCATGGTTTTTAAGAAAAATGCCTTCTCATTTTAAGCACACCTCATGATTTTTTGTGTGGACTGATTTATGTGTATATCCAGATAAGTATGCACATGCAGTCTGTTGCTCCACAAATGTGTCTGCTGCGCTGCAAACTGCATGCACTGCACATGCATGCATTTGCCACATGTGGACTCATGTATGTGTGGTGCAGTGGCTGCCGCAGGTGGGTTTGGGCAAACCAGATGAGCGCATGTGCAGCAAACACATGCATGTACAGGATGTGCAGTTTGCAGAGCCCCAAATTGCATGTGTGCTCATCTGGTTTGTGCAAACCTGTCAGCACTGCTGCAAATCACACACACTGTGAATGCACGCATTTGCTGCACTGCTAATTTGCAGCGCAACAGGTTTTTTTTGACACCAGGATCTCAGAGCCAGGAGACAGCTGTTTCTGATGGAGCCTAGAGCTCTCCCTGGCTGCTGCAGAAGCCAGTTGCAGGGCCACAGGGAGCAGAAGCAGACTGCTGCTAAGAGCAGCAAATCTGTCCCTGCTTCCTTGCATGCATAGACATGCATCTTGGAGAGTTCACTCTCGAATAGCTTACTTGAGAGTAAACTGCTCCTGGAGTAGGAAGCAAAGGCTGCTATATTTTGCAGCTACTTCCACTTCCAAATGTATTTACAGTGTAGCAACATGCAGAACACATTGCCATAATCTAATGAGAAAACAAAGAGAAGACAATTGCCAAGTTTGCATCTCAAAGGAACAATCACTAGTTTGGCTGCAGGTAAACAAAAAAACCCCAGTGAGCTACCTATTGCTGCTACTCAATTTTCTAGAAGCTGCTGGGAATTGAACCTACTCCTAGACTGCAATCCTACCCAACAGATTATGCACCCACACCCACTAGTAAAGAGGCAGATAGTCTAAAATACTGGGAGAAGCAACCAGAGGGTATCACCTCAATCTTTGCAGAAGCAAATTTCAGACAACAGGCTCACATCTACGCTTTGATCTCACACAGGCACGGAGTGAGGTAATTGATGATTTTGGCTGTGTCAGATAAGAAAAGGTGCATGTTACCAACATAACGAAAATCCTACAGTTCATGCCTGGATTAATGGGCTAAAGTGGGTCACAGGGGGAGAAGGGGGTGCAACTGGATGGGCTAGAAGCTGGGGTATTTATTAGGGAGGTAAGGAGATAATGACGGGTTACGGGCAGAGATTTGGAAACTGTACAAAGAATTGAGCGATTAACGACAGGAATTTGATTGACAGGGCTAGTGGTGGGTAAAAACGTAGATGGAATTGAAGAGGAATGGTTGGCTGCACTGATTCTAAACTACAGGGAGATAAAGGAAAGAATAAGGGGATTTGAGTTGTACAGACTGGATGGATAGGGCCAACAAAGAACAGCAAAAAACTGGAAACTAATGGGATCTGCAGGTGATCAGTACATCTGAGTACTGGGCCTTTTAATTTGGTGACTCAGTACAAATAACAGTACCTAATTTTAGACACTCAGAAAGATCACCACATTCTTTGTCTGGATATGTCTTTAGAATTGTTTCACAGATGTTCTTTTAATTAAATGCAGAGCTGGCACCAAAGTCAAAGAGTTAAGGTCCCCTAACTCTTTATATTAGAAAACACTAATTTAGATGCTTCTGACTTTGAAAGACTTTCCATCTGGGCTGACATTTTCCATGATGGTTGTCAGCCACAGGCTGATTTTGTTTTAAAGGTACTGTACAATAAAACTGTCCAGCTCTTTCTGAGAATGAGGGTTGGAAATACATATGCTTTCACCAATGTAAAAAAAAAAAAAAAAAAGCCTTTGTCTCTACTTTGGGACTGGGACTTGCAATTTGCCGTGGGGAGGTCACTCTGGGGTCAGAGGGGTACCTTTTGATGTGAAAATACACTTAGTTTTGGCTGCGTTATAAACTGTTCAGGTTAACTTAAGCACATGCTTGGTTGAGATTTACCAGAGATTGCCAATGAAATCCTTTAATATTCCATCTGCACCGAGTATGCTTCCACCCCACAGAGGTCTTGGTCAGACATACAACATATTATGCATCCAGGGACTGAAGAGGAGTTTTTCCTGGCTGCTTGGGGGTGCTATGATGTAGGCAAAAAACTGAGAGAGAGATCATCTATCTTGTCTTCTCCATTCCTCTCCTGCTGGTACCCAACCATTGCGAACTGAAACGATGGAAGCAACTTGACCCTTACCACTGATAGAAGGGGATGAGCAGTAGGGCAAACCAGGACATACTTGAGATTCAGGGACAGAAAATGTGAAAGCTGGAAAACAGCAAGAAAAAGGTCTGTAATCACTAAAATTCCTGAAACCTAGAAAAGAAAGCCAGGTTCCCAAGTCTCAGTGCTTCTCTGATGTCCGCAGATGCTGTTAAATCAGCTGATAAACTGTACCTTTCAGCTCTTCTAGGGACTAATCTGACACGTATGATAAGACTGCTTTTATTACTGGTAGCCATTGTGGTAAAGGTCTATTCAAAAGAACTTAAGGTTCCAACTCTGTGGGTAATCCGCATGGGGTCAAAATGGTTTCACATGGTAGACACCTGGTATTTTAAAATACTTCTTAAAAATCTAGAAAATGACATTGAAAAAAACCACCCAAAGTAAAACACCAAACAGAATTCTTTCTGTTACAAGAATGTCATGTTTCCTAAGTTCACCACTCAAAAATGTGAAAATGTTTAAGAATTAAGAGTGCTTGTAGACATTTCATTTAATATGGCACTTTCGTGCAAAAGGACAAACGACCACATATCATTTTTACTCAGCATTTGCTGAACACAACGTGCGGGGGTATCTACACTCCTTCAGGTAGAGAATGCAGCCTGCCTGAAATGGTGTTGGCATGCCTGGGGCAGCAGGAGTGCTATTGTAGCTGCTGGAGACAGTAAATTTGCTGTGTAGACATGGCCTCAGTGGATGTGTCCCCATGAGCAGGAACATATGTTTCCCTGGGGACAAACAGCAGCAAGACATATTTGTGCCACTGCTATTGGGCTGGCTTCAGCAGCCTTACTTGGGGTCCTGGGGGCCTTCCAGGGATGCAGTGAAGGTGACCTAGGAGCAGAGCCTGGGCAGCAGCTGGAGCATGGTTCTGGCTGGCCACTCTCCAGTTTCAGGTGGTACACTGTGTTACCACATGTTCTATCCAAATGTGGGGTTTTTTTGGTGCATTTTTTTTTCTTCACCAGGAGATCCCAGTGTCAAAAAAATTTGCAGTGCTGCAAATTAGCAGCGTGGTGAACATGCGCATGTGTGATGTGTGTGGTTTGCGGTATCGTAGGTGGCTTTGTGAAAACCAGACAAGCGTGCATAGGTGGCAAACATGCATGTGCATTGCATACGGTTTGCAGCAACATAAACTGCATGTGCGTGCTCATCTGGTTTGTGCAAACCAGTCTGCGGTGCCACAAACTGCATGCACAACACGTGTACACTTCCACTGCACTGCTAATTTGCAGTGTGGCAGGTTTTTTTTACACCAGGATCTCCCAGTATAAAAAAAACTGCGCCTGAAAAAAGCAGGGTGCTGCATGTGGCAGCAGCATGCGCCACCCAAAACAGGAGCCTTGCCAGCTCTAGCTGCCAGCCAGACTCTGTGCATCTGGATCACCACCACTGCAGCTCCAGGAGGCCCCCAGGACCCTAGGTAAGCAGATGCAGATTGAACATGTAAGGGTTTTCCCTGGGAATAAGTAGCAACAGCACAAATATGTACCACTATTTCTCCCTAGGGAAACGAATGTTCCCGCTTGTGGGGACATGCTCAGTGAGGCCAACTTCTTGAAGATTTAGAATATCTTCCACCCCCAAGTATTAAAAACTTCTCAATTAAATACAATAGGTGGCACGTAAATATAGCATCTTTAACAAAACAAAATGATGCGGCTTAAAAAATACCTACTAATAGGAACCTGAGGGGATGATCTTGAAAAAAATCGGCAGCACTATTTGCGAGGCACAGTATATTATTATATGTTTCCTCTCACCCTATGCCCAGAGGAAGTAACTCACTCGAGAACAATCTAACTCTGTAGTTTTTCTCTTGAACCCCGCAGGCTCTAATTAGACAAGAAAACAAAAATCATGAAAGGCAAACCAATAGGCAAAACGATAAACTCTTTTGCTTCTTTTGGCACTCTTTTGCTTCTCTGATGTGCTATTATCTTATTGTTGAGATTAGATAAATTAATTCAAAAGGTAAACTCAAACCTGTGACTTTTTTCAGATTCCTCGAGCAAAGAACTTTCTATGTTTTCTGGCAATCATCAATCTAAATTGGCATTTAACTCCACTGTGATCTCATTACACAGCAAAACTTTTCATCAGGCTTTCATTTCTTAGGCTAAATATAGTGCATTACTGTATTGGCTTGGAGTACTAGCACAAATTAAACTAGTAACTGTTGATGCTACCCAAGATTAAGCATTTGCTGACCTCCCATTAAATGTGCCATCCTCATTAAAGCCCTAACTTGGGAAGCCAAGTGGTCTCAGCGGCTAAGGACAGACATTACACAGAAACAAGTTTAAGTGATCAAAAACTAGTTTAAACCGGTAACAGAGCAGATGTTCAGTGCACATAAACCAGTTTGAAAATGGCTGAAACCAGTTTGAGATAAACCTGGTTGAATGCAGTATTAGACTTAACTGATTTGCGTCAAACTGGTGTATGCAATGTTTGTCCCACATCCCTTCCTGGTTAAATTTAAACCAGAGTCCTCCAGCATCCCAGATGCTTTGCCCTAGGCTAGGCCTCTCCCCTCTGCTCCCACCCCAACCCTCTCCACCCCCTGCTCAAGCAAGGATTCTCCCCTTTCCTCTCCTCCCCCTCTCTCACCACTCACTTTTTAAGCAGAGATCCCTTCCTCCACTTTCCCACAGCACAGACTATAGTCAGCACGTGGTATGCTAGCAAATGCTGTGTGAGGCAGATAGGACAGTGTACCCTTAGGGATTTTTGGAGGTAATCAACACCTCAGATTGTAATGTTCTTGAATTCCTTCCTTTGGAAAAAGCTGTTTAAGAAGAGTGTCACAGGGGGACAAGTCCTGGGGGCACTCCGAAGCTCCCCAAAGGAGCCGCAGAGGTAGAGGCGAGCAGCAGAGGGGAAAAAGAAAGGAAAGAAAAATGGCGGTTACTCACCTCAGGATCGCCAGAGAACCCCGTACGCAGCTGGAACGACGGCGGGAAACGCTTGCAGACGGCGGGTGATGTCAGCCCGAGGCACCGGCTGGACAGAATAAAGGAAGAGGCCGTGGCAGGGGCCAGGTGAAGCATGTGGGTGCTGGGCAGAGGCCGCAGCAGAAGCGGCTAGAGTTGCGGAGCGGGTAGAGCAGGCTCCAAGCAGGGAAATGAGCCTGGGAGACGCGGCTCACCGGAGCTGTCTGCCGATGCATGCTCTGGGCTAAAGAGCAAGCCTGGAGGACGCAGCATACCAGAGCCGGCTGCTAGCATGTGTGCTGGCTGGGAGAGAGAGACCGGAGGACCCCGAGAACCAAGACCAGCAGCAGACCAGCCACCCGGAGGCTGCGAAGATCCCCGAGAGGGACGGAGGTCAGGGAGCAGCGTAACCAGAACAAGTGAGCCGGGGGAAAGTGGGGAGCGAGCCGCAGGTGTGTGGAGGGACCCGCGGACCGGAGAAGGCCCAGAGGGAGGACTGCGACCCGAGACAGACCCAGGTGGGAGA
>JAGPOW010003648.1:125377887-125409683 GCA_030014935.1 Caiman crocodilus | reverse complement strand
AGGAAAGCCTTCCACGTTGGTGGCGGCCATAGAGAGCAGCAGCAAGAACACCTGGAACCGCTGGGCAGGGTAAGGGCGAGGTGAAAGGGGTGGAGGAGCCTAGCAGAAGATCCCGACTGCGGGTAGCCAGAGGGGACAGCCGCCCGGAGGGAAGCTCCACCCACTGGAAGATTGAAGTCATGGCAGGAGAGAAGGGGCGGACCCCGGAGCGGAAAGAGACCTGCCCCAAGGCTTCCTGTGACGGCCAGCCGAATATCTACAAAACCTCGGGGCAAAGAGGCCCGAGGTAAGATGTTTGATGCCCGGTGGCTACAAAGAGCTTGTAACGAGCGAGGCCTTATTTTCTGATGGGGTGTTAAATGCCAATAAAAGAGCTGAGAAATCCTCTGTTATCAAAACGCAGGGGGGGGTCCCTAATCACAGTGTCCTGCTGGGGCCTGGACATGCCCCCCTCAGCTCAGCCCTGTGCAAGGGAAAGGATGGCTGTTCTAGCAAACCCCCCAGCTTCTAGCCTGAGCCACTGCAGGCATGTGCCTGCATTTCTGGGATATCTGTCTGATTCGAAAACTGATTTAGCTTGGCCAGGTTAGACTAACCTGCAAAGATTGAATCGATTCAGGCTCAGGCTTTTTTAAGGTCTTTCTCTAGCCAGGGAGTGTTATGCAGAAGTGTATATAAAAGGAGATGGGGTTTAATTGCACAGAAAGCTGCAGAAAAGCCAAATACATTAATTCTGCAACTTACCCTTTTTATAGTAAACCACCTTTAGAGAAGTGGGATTTAATAGAAATTTATCTGTCATAACTGAAGGTGTTCAGCTGGCACTGTGACTCATCCTTCTACAGTATATAAACTGGATAATCTGGATGGAAAGGTTTAGTTAATTTGAAGCAGAATTGCTCAAAAAGTACAAATACAGAGCACCTTATCTTACCATGTAAAAAAAGTCAAAGAAAATTGTCAGTGGAGAAAGGGGACCTAATTCGGGACCTAATTCATAAAGCCTCCATTCACTTTGGTGGAAAAAGGAGAAAAATGTAGAAAGGAAATATAGGACCCTAAATCCCAAAAGTGAGATAAAAAATGACCTGAGTCAGAGCACTTTAGTACCAATGAGAGAAGAGCAGATTGATCTGGGAAGTGTATGTTATCAGCTGATCTGAGATATAACTGCCCCAAGACCAGACTCCTGAAATCATCAGAGAATTATCAACTGTTATATATTTTAACCACACTGTACACAAGGGATAGGGATAGACATTACACAAAAAATGGTTTACATGATCAGAAGCTGGTTTAAACTTGTAACAGAACATAAGTTCAGTGCATATAAACCAGATTCCAAATGGCTGAAACTGGTTTAAGATAAACCTGGTTGAATGTAGTGTCAGACTTACTTTGATTTGGGTCAAACCAGTTTATGAAATGTCTGTCCTGGACCCCTTCCTGGTTTAAGTTAAACCAGACTTCCACAACATCCTGGCATATGCTCTGAGCTGGGCAGGGCTTTCTGCTCCACAGCAGAGCCAGTCCCACCTCTCTGCTCCCTAGCCAGAGCTCTGGCAGATGCTGTAGACACAGCAGAGTCTGCCTGGATTCCCCCCACCTCCCTCTCTGCTGCTGAAGCAGGGATCCCCTCCTCCCATCTCCCACAGCATGGACCCCAGCCCCACAGATCCTCAGTACATGGTATGCTAGCTAATGCTGAGTGATGTCTGTAGGTGTGTCTCCAATTTTACTGGGACAGGCAGACAGGACAGTGTTGGTTTAGGACTCTCTGGAGGCTAATCAATAGGTCAACTAGTAAGGTCCCCCTTTTTTTGCTTGGAAAAAATGGTTTAAGAAGAGCTTGAAATACTGAGAGAGGCTATTGTTTTCCTGATGGGGTGATAAACACTGTTATCAGAACCCTGCTTGCTTGCTCACCTGTCAGTCTGCTGCAGACAGTATAAAGAAGCAGGGAGAGGGACATTAAAAAGCTCCATATCATCAGCAGATGCATGCACTGCACACACCCCCCTTGCCTCAGAGTGGTAGCCTGATGCTGGTGTCTGGCAATACTCCCACCCCTTAAGCAGTGAGCTGGTTAAAGCCTGGAATGGTGCAGGTAGACCTCACTAATCAGTGTGTCCTGTCGGGGCCTGGCCACACCCCCCTCAGCTCACTGTCAAAGGGAAGGGAGGGCTGCTCTAGAGCCCCCTGGCTTCCAGCCTGAGCCACTGCAGGCATGTGCCTGCAGTTTTTCAGTCCAAAGTGGATGTCTGTGCAGTTACAAACTGATTCAGTCTAGTCAGGTTAGATTAACATGCAAAGATTGAATCAATTCAGGCTCAGGCTCTTTGAATGTCTGTCCCTAGCCGGGAGGTCTGCCAGGTTGGTCCATTCTGTGGAATGACAGGATAAAATCTAAGAGACAAAGGGCCTCTGTTTGGCTGCTAAGACATCTTCAATTCTACCTTTGCTTTCTTTCAAGTGAACCTGATCAGGGGCAGGGAAACATTCTGTTTTCTATGTAGCACATTCTCCTCCTCTATGTTCAGTGGGGAGCTAATGCACATTCTTGTGCAGATTTTACAGTCACACTCTGCTGTACCCTGAAGAACTGAATGGCTCTCAATTTCAAGGGGAAACAGTTAAATGCCTCCAGTGACAGGTCATCTGCTGCCTATGTTTACTTCAATGAAAAATATTAACCTGTGCTAAGGTGGGTCTAACTGGTCAGAATTTTATTTACTCCTGCCCATATTAGAGAGACTTAGCAGGGCTACTGAACTCAGCACAGAAATGCATACCAGGACAGATGCATCTACTTAAATGGAAAATACTGACTTCAGTATAAATCCTGCTCCTATATTCACATACCCAAGACATGAGAGAGCTAGGTTATAAAATCCTTTAGCTTCAGTGTTTTGAACCCATATTATTTACAATCCAACACAGGTCTCTAACCACCCACCTGTGGTACAGGCATTACTGAGAGAAGGATATACTTCTTTCTCTTTGGAACTAGTCTACTGGGCAATTAAAAGGCCAGAAGGAGAGAGCGAGTCTAATTCCATGACTCTGGGAGGCATGCACTACTCTGGCACAGGGGGAGCCCTCAGTTGCGGACCCTGTTCCCAAGGCTGTTTATATATATTATCCAATAACTATTTAATGCCAAATATTCATGCGTATCTGGAATTTATGCCATTAACTTCAAACTAATTAAAGCGATGGCATTAGTCTGGATTACGTTTTAGTAACGGAAGAACAGGATCAGACCCTCCTGTATTAGGTGCACGTATTGTGGGAAAAACAGTCAAGGCTGAAGTCTTTCGAATAAAAAAAAAAACCAACAGTTTTGGCAACACATTATTTTTAAACAGCAACAAAAAACTTCTGCCAGAAATCCTTGCCTCCTGGTCCCTGGCTAGTGCAGCTTTACAAGTTGTGTAAGGAAATTTGGCTTTCTGAAACAGAACAGGGAAGAGGAGCCATATAATGAGCTGCCTTTTTTATATAAAGTTTGAGGAGAAAAGCAAAGGGTTATACAATAAAAAACAAAAATAGCTACTGTGTGTGCCTTCCCCTACCCTCACACATCATATTTTGCCAGGTCTTATAGAAGTTCCTCCAATGCAAACAGCATCTGACAGGCAGCTAGCATTTTTGACTGACGTTGAACATAGATTGTTCCTGCAATGCTCAAGAAATTCTTACAATTTGAAAATAAATCCATAACATTTAGAAAAAAATCTTTTTCTCAAGAGAGACCATAGCCTCAGTCCTACAAAGATGCTAAGTTATAGCCCACATATAGCTCACCTAACTGTTCCAGCAAAGATAACAGAAAGCATTCCTGGCAAAAGTTATTTTTATCTTTTCTTCCTTTTCTATTTTTTTAAAGTTAGGTATGCATGTATTAATTTTTTCTCTATTCCAAAAAATCATACAACATATGTGGTACTTCTAAAATGCAGTCCAGTTTTTAAAATTCATATACAGATTTCCCTTGCTTTATGCTGTGCATGCATTCCTGGAAAACAGCGCATAACTCAAATTTGTATAAAGGGAACCCAGTTCACAACGTAACAAATAGGGATACGTTCCAAGCCCTCAAATGTACTGACCCTCAGACCCCTTTCTACCATTTTTACAAGACAATTTTGGTACTCCACAACAGCAGAAAGAACACACAAGCACAGGATACCATAATGGGGACAGCAACTACCTAAACACATGTCAAAGGCAAAGAGTGAGGAACACAGATCTACAAAGGGGACTAGATTTTGGTGGGCATCACTCCCACAGTGCACTGCACAAACCAACTGACTGCAGGCTTCCACCACACCGACTGCATAAGAGTGAATTTACCCTGCATATAACGAATTTTTGGTATAAAAATGGTCATCGCATAAGAGTGAATTTGCACATACAGAACCCGCATAAAGTGAGGAAAACCTGTACTGAAATCTGTTCTACAGTTACAGCAATGTTTGTTTTAAAATTAAATGTCACCAACTCTATTTTACTGGCATTTATGAGTCTGTCTGAATGTTATACCAGTTAAACATTTTTAACTGCATAATACAGAAGACCCTCGCCATTCGCCGGGGATTTGTATCCCTGGAGAATGGCAAATCTGCGAATAAGGCACTGAGTTCATGAACGCTGTCTGAGTTCATGAACACAAGGCGCTTGGTGGCTGGGGGGGGCATGGCTGTGCTGGCGACAGCAGGAGCGCAGTGGTGGCAAGTGCAGAGCTCCCAAGGAGCTCCTTTAAGTGTATTTAAGATGCGGGTTTGGCATTCACGAATATTTGAAACCGCGAATGCCAAACCTGCAAATAGCGAGGGTTTCCTGTATGGATAAATAATGGGTAACCCCGTGCAAAACTCTTATGGTGCAAAGTTATAACAGAAAGAATTATTGCTTCATTAGTCAGCCTTTTCTTTCTGAAAACACATTCTCAATATTATTTAAATTACTTTTGAAATCTGAATCAATGAAGGTCTAACCTAGAGGAACTAGGATAATGGTTCATATAATGAGACTCATCATACACTCTGCCTTTTAAAAATTGAACATTTAATTGAGTTATTATCTGAAATGGGAAAATTCTTAGCTACCATAAAAAACCCAGAGTAGCTATTTGCTAAGTGTGAGCAAACACAAAATGCCAGAAATAAATCTGAAAATTACATTATCTGTGTTTCTGATCAAAAGATTCTTATTGTTTGGATTCCGGCCCTATGAGTCTCCTCCTTGGATATTATCTGAATGTGCCTTGTTGTTACACAAATCTGCTTTTCACTTTTTCTGAACGTATTTGAAATATCTATTAGAAAATGCCCAGATCTCTTCCTAGTCCTGTACATCCCTGATTATTTCTAAATTAACGAGATGTATCTCTGTAATCTTATTTCTGGCCAGAAGGACTTTTTTACATTGTAACTAATAATATAATTGACCACTTCAGGCAAGTTGCCTACTGGTATCCTTTGATATAATAATTTCACCAGGAAAACATTTTTTGATTGCTTATGGTTCCTGTGAGAACACATATCAGCTGTACAGCATTTTGCAAATAATTTTGATTTGTTCAGAACACCAGAGGATCACAGGCGTTAAATTCATGTCTTTATATAACAGGTGGTAAAAAAACCCAAGATATCTTTTTCTAGTTTATCAATACCAATGCTTTGAAAATAAATATGCACCTTTTTTTTTAAGGTTGTTTTTGGTAAGTAATACAGGAAAGAACCTGTCCTGCTTCCAGACCAAAGTCCAGATAGTAGAGTATTTATAGTTTCTATAGCAGTGGCTCTCAACTAGGGTGCCACAGCACCTTGAGATCCTTTCAAGGGTGCTGTGGGATGCCACACAATGTAAACACTGCTAGGTGTCCAACTTTAATTCACAAGATAAACTCAGAGATTTCAAAGAGTGACCATTGTGGCTTTCTGAATTCTTTGCAACAGAAAAACTGTTCTATTTTTATAATAAAAAAAACTAGTGAAAACTAAAAGCCAGCATTTTCTGCGGAATGCCTTAAGTATAAGAATGGGTACCTAGAATCTAACAAGAGGTGCCCCGAGTCTAAAAAAGGTTGAGAAATACTGATCTATAGGGAGTGCTATAGAGCAGAGGGGAAGGAATTTTGCCTGCCAGGGCACTATACTGCTTTTTAACTGAAATTGTTCTATCTGTGGCACTCACACATCCCTAATGCAAAAATGGAGCAGCTAAAAGATCTATAAGCACCATCTCATGCCCTCTCCTGGGCAAAATTCCATACTGAGAAGAGGACAGAGATATCCTACATGGGTCCTGGCACACCACCTTCCTGTCCCCATAAATCTCATACAATATTTATGCCAGTTCTACTGCAACTGCAGCTGACTACACAGATGACTGGTAGGGGTACACGGAGGTGCACATGCTCCCCCTGATGGGACCGATGCCCCCCCAGTGACTGAAACGGATGCTGTCAATAGGGCTGGTGCCCCCCGCAACAGGGCCGTCGCTGTCAGCGGCTTCTGCAGCTGCCCTACCCCGGATTCAGGAGGCACTAGTCACTCATGGTTGACTATGTGTATAAATTACTAAACAATATAAAACAGACAGATGAATTAACCCTTAAGTAGAATAGATAACCCTCTGTAAAGGGAAGAAATAGGTTTTTATAAGGTGTTCCCCTTACAAGTTCTATTAATATAAACAGCAATCATAGAAATATAGAAAGTGACTAAACTTTCACTTCCGAATCATCATACTCTTTGTATACATTACTGCATGCTATACTGTAACTTTAGTCACATAAGTAAGAGTTGGTCCTTTATTGGCTTAACCACCCATACATTTCCAAAATAAACTGAACTACTTTCATTCCAGGTAAGCATCATCAATAACCCCAAATGATTAAGTCATTCTCTAACATGAATTCCACAAAAAAGATGCACAAAAGGGACCACCCTACTTCCGGTTCCCCCAGATTGCAGTTTGTTATGTTGCTTTCTAGAGTTCCTTCCCACAGATCTGAAAGAGACAATGAAGTCACAGAGGCTGAACTGCAAACAGGAGGTAAAATGTAATTTCAGAGCTATCATAGCTTCCAGACTTCAATGTTTTATACTTTATGTTAAAAAACCCTCTGTAACCCATACACAGGGCCAGATATTCAAGGGCTCCAGTCCCATTTAGGCATCAAAACATGAAAATGGATACTCAACAGAGCTCAACACTTTAAGGCAACAAACACTTAATTTTTTATATAGGCAATAATTTCACCAAAGATGCATGCTGAGCACTTTCAAACAACTGGCTCTTATTTAGGGGTATAAAATAGCAGCTAAACACAGAAAAATCTTGTCCCATGTGTTCAGGAAGAGGGGACATATACGAAGGAGACAACAGGATTTATAAGTACACATTCACAATTTATATCTGTTTAAGTTCTGGCTTGTTGTTTTTAAGTCGTCATGCTCAAGATAAAATTTGGATCTATTCTCCTATCTCTGAATGCACAAATTCCCATTAGCACTCTTAGGAGTTTCAAACATGCACTCACACACAATGATGGAAGAACTGACACAAACATCACTGTCTGCCTTTTATTACAGTTGCTTCTCCTGACCTTTGATAGCGCAAGAAGGGTTGGAGGTTAGTATCTGCAAGTGCTGCTAATGCAGACCACTTTGTAAGACTCACCCAAAGAAAATATATTCCCTTTACAGTTAAGCTATTTGCTAAAATCCAAGCAGTAGAATTCTCTTAAGCAGCGCTTCATACATTTACTGTGCTATATTAGGCTTCTCTCATGCAATCCATCCCAAACATTTTTTTTATTTCAACAATTGTTCTGCAAAAAGTCTCCCACTCCCTCCTCTTTAAAATGTCTCAGATGTCAGGAATCTGATACAAGTCTCACGAATACATATTTTATAATTCAGTTATGCATCACTATTACTGAGAACAGGCAGGGGGACGAGGGAGAACAGTAGCACCTGATTTATCTCAGTGATCTGACAGCTATAGTGGGAAGTTATCACCAGTGACCAAATGATACTTTTGTAGTAAACGCTGCCTCGTGAAAAAGAAATACATGGAGAACATTCAATCAGATGTAGTTTGGATGAGGGAATAACTGCTTGCCTGATCAGCAAGCGGAGGCTTCTGCAGAACTGGAAACACGCATTGTTATATACAAACTCCACAACTTGAGGATAATGGATTCTTCACAACTCCACTCTTGCCATGTCACTAGGAATTTCGAATGGGTTTAGAATGTGGTAAAATGTATCTAAATGTGACAGAATGGGTACAAGGGGACATCTGAAGCAGTTAAAAATGGACAATAACCTCTCCATCAGACTGTGCTGGGCTTTGTCCTCATCTGTGTCACTCACTGACTGTGAGAGAATATACGGAAATAATTTTGTGTTTCATTTTCTATGTGTATATCAATTATTCTTGGAACTTCAGGGAGCTCAAGGTGCGATGGGAATTTTGAATTCTTCTGCCACAGGAAGCATGCATTCCTCTTTGAAGGGAAGGTAAGTGCCAGGTGAGAATCCCTATGCAGTTACTCTATCCAAACATCTACACTGACCAGCTACATTGTGGCTGAACCTGTACAAGGAATAAACACTGGTGCCAGGTATAGGTGTAAGAGTGTTTTGGCATCATTCACAACATGGATCACAGAGGCTTGAATAGTGTGGGTGCTAAGATATGCAGTTGACAGCCCAGAGGTAGCAAGTTCAAGGCCACAGAAGAAGTGCTCATGGTGTAGCCCTGTCAGATTGCAATAAATTCTCCTAAATACTTTGTCGCAAGGAAGGAAGCAGGAGTTGCAAAAAAATCACCCTTAGGTTTGGATCAGACCATCTGCTATTGTGTATATAAATTAGGGCCGTCAGTTAATTGCAATTAACGTGTTAATCAGTTCTTGTGTTAATTATGCATGTGGTTTTGGAGCCTGCATGCAGGCTCTGCTCCATTGCTGCCTCTGGGCCACCCAGCAGAGCAGCAGTGACAGTGCAGAGGACCACAGGACAGCCCAGGTTTATACTCTGAGCAGTTGCAGCAGTGGGGAGGGCCGCATACACAGGCATAGGCAAGCAACCACAGCCAGGAATGCAGCCCAGCTGTGTGTAGAGCAACATGCTGCAGCTAAGTTTGTGGAGGGGCAGGTCAGGGGGAGAGGGAAGGGTGTGGGGGGGTCAGATCAAGGCCCCCACAGTGAGGGAAGGCGTGGGGCAGGGGCCAGGGCAGATCACGAGAGGCAGCTGTGGGCAGCTTTCCCAGGGGTGCGGGGGAGTGGGGGGGCTGCACACCCCCACAAGGTAGGGATGAGGGGGCATGTGCCCCCTGGATTTGTGTGCAAGGTGGAGGTGGGCTGCCCAATGTGGGCTGGGACGCTGATCTCTGCTGCCTTTGCCCCGGGGCCTCATTCATACCAGCCCATGCCCCACTCTTGCCCTCACCATGGGAGCCTCGATCTGTCCCCCTCCACTCCTTCCCTCAGCCCCCACCCCTTCCCTTTACCATCAGGGCGCTGTCTGTGTATGTATGCCTCTCACTCCCAAGCCAAACCCCGACCCCAGCCCTGCTGGTGCTGCACCTCATTCCTGACTCACAGTACCCTGCATCCTGCCAGGGATTGCAGAGACCCCCTCCTCCCCTGCCCCCGGGCTCCAAACCCCACACATATAACCACAGCTCCTCACACCTTCACAAATCTGCCCCCTGCACATGCACCCTGCTGAAGTATCTGCATAATTTTACATAATTTTGAGTTTTTCTACAGATAATTTTGAAATTTTAGCTGTGCGATTAAAATCATGATTAATTGTGACTATTTTTTTAAATTGTGCAACTAATCACGATCAAATTTTTTAATCATTTGACTGCCCTAATATGAATTAAATATGTTAGCTGATAAAGGCCAGATTTTGCTCAGCTTGGAGGTGGTGGAAAAGGTAGCAGAAACGCTTCAGAGAATCTTTTCACTTCATATACCTAGGCAGCTGCAACCCAGAATCCCTGGGTATGAGGCTACAAACAGACATTACATTTTCCCTAGGATAAGCCATTTTATTCTGGGACAAAGTGGAATCATTCCGATGTCTATGTCTTTTGTTCCGGGATAAATCTTAAAAAAGTTAACAAAATAAGAAGTACTAATAGTTTATCCTGGGACCCTGCTAAATGCATTTATACAACTATCTCAGGATTGCATCATTGAATCAATGGTAGAAAAGTGTCAGTTCAGTGTATTCATCAGCTCACTAAACACTGATTAGAAGAGTGATGTGTGCATATGCCAATCCTGGGATATTTGTGTTCTGAGACAAAGGCATGCACAGCTTGTCCAGAGACAAAAGCATTCTCTGTTCCTAGCTTGAGTTAATTCAACAAAAAGGAACAAAGTAATTTTGAAGATAAAGGTGAAGGACAACCCACAGTATTCAAGGCCATGCATACTGAACCAAAGTCTTAGGTAAGGTTAAGGGATGAAAATGGAATTATGTTACCTTACACAAACTGTGGCTACAATCTAATGTTAAAGGCATGGTCAAGGTTATGTGACAGCATTATGACAGGCACAGATTTCTTTTAACTTGATCCAATAAACCAGGGGTTTTCAACCTGTTTTAAGAACTGTACCCCTTTTGGTGGCAGCAGACGGGGAGGGCAGGGAGCTTGCACATGGTGGGGGTGCAGAGCAATAGCAGCAGCGTGGGGCACATGACAGCTCCATCCCCACCCCTGCATCCGGCCAGCTGGGCAGTGGAGGGTGGTGGGTGGCAGCGTTCTATCCCTGCCTGCCCGTACGTATCCCCTAGGACCATTCCAAATACCCCTGGTGGTATGCGTACCCCCGGCTGACATCCCCTGCAATAAAACATTGATTCTACTGAATCAACCACATTAAAAGCCAACAAAACAAAACAAATATTTATGCCACATATAATGTACTGGTTATTTTGCTGCTGTTAAAATGCTTAGTAAGATTCAAAAGCAATTGTAAACATATTTCAGTATGATCATTTGTGGTTACACAACCTAGAATAACCACTAAAATGTCATGCTTCATGCTTAAGGCCATATGGTTGATACCAGGAATAAATACTTTCCAGGAAACAGTCCTGTGGAAGGGTTCAGGAAGATGATTTTGCTTCCTTTGAGAAGGAAACAATCTAGTGTCACAAACTGTCTACTGACTTTGTTAAAACATCACAGAATTTCTTTCATAAAACTGTTGTGCACATGAGACTAACATAGTAACAACACCTTTATAAAAATCAGCAAATTTCTATTTTTAATTTTGAAAATATAGTGCTATCACACTGAAGAATAAATCTCTTGGTGTCACTGACAGTTTTTTCTACTTGGGTTCTAAGATCAGTAGGAATCTTGACATTCAGATTGAACTAACAATTGTAATTTGAAAAGAAGCTAAAAATTTTGGGCTATTACAATAACAGGCACGGAGTAGCAGTAAATTATCAGCTAAGGCACTGGTCACCAACTAGTTGATTGATTGACTTGTCAATCGTGAAGCCTCTGACAGTCAATTTCAGTGTGTCAGAGGCTCCATGATCAGAGTGTCAGGATGCAAGTGGTTGGGCTGAGCTGAGCCATGCCCCCCACCACCTGGGCCAGCCTGGGTTAGTGGCATCAGAGCCCAGATGGCTTCTCTGGGAGGCAGAGGATGGGGGGGGGGAAGGATAGGGGTGGTAGATCCTGGGGTACCCTTTACTTGCAAAAAGTGATCTTCACCATAAAAAGGTTGGAGACAACTGAGCTAAGGTGAAGATGCAACTCCATGAGGCTTGTATGCTGTCATCCCTGCATAACGGTTCAAAAACATGGACTACATATGCTAGACATATCAAGAGACTGAACAGTTTCCACATAAGAAGTTTGAAAATAAAGTGGGAAGACATAATACCAAATATGGAGGAACTGGAGTGTGCAGGATTTCTACACTTACAAACCACTATCAAGAAGAGGGAGTTGTGATGGATCGGCCATGTCAGGAGACCACATCCCCAAGAATATTCTGTATAGTGAGATTCAAGATGGCCCTAGAAAGTGGAGTTGCCCTCTATGGCAGTACCATAATGTGTGCAAAAATGATATGAAATCATTCAGCATCAATGTAGAAAGCTGGGAGAAGAGCTTAGAATCCCATCTGATCTGGAGGGAACATCTGGCACTGAGTGCAGCTCAACATGAAGTGGCTTTGATCCAAAGGATGGAAGCAAAGCAAGAAGGAAGAAAGCAGAATGCTGTACACTTGGACTCCAACTTAGATAATATATGGATCTATGAAACTTGTAACAAGCTGTGTTGCTCCTGAATGGGGCTGGTCAGCCACAAACGGATTCACCAGGCATCTGACTAGACAGATCTCTAACATGTACACCATGATTCAGAAGACTGAAGGCTACATACTATATAGCCAGAAGTATAAGAGGCCAAGTGTTGTGTCTGTAACAGTCTTTTGGATTTTTATTCAGTGATGCCATGCTAATTTTATTACAAGCTTCATGCTTTAAGAAGTATAACTTTGCAGACATAATAACTCAGTTTGGTGTTTGTAACATGGTGCCTCCTCATCAGGCCTTCGTAGGCCACCCTGCTCCTGGGGTAACTGCCCGCTTCACTCTCCTGCCATGCCTTGATGGAAAACATAGGAGTTGTTACTAAGGGGGGAGGCTACCCATTACTCACCTAGCTGACAAGGGTCTCATGAATCGTCGCCCCTCTCACACAGGGTCTCTCTCACTTGCACCCCCATGCTTTCCCCTGCCACCTAGGCATGGCCCCAGCTCCCTCTTCTGGCCTGAGCCCTGCCTCAGGGCTTGTTAACAAGCCCTGGACTCCCCCTGCTCACTAGAACACAACCAAGGATGTGGGGCTGGGGTTAGAGGGCACCCTGACCCACCTTTCACCAGGGAGGTAACTGGCCTGGTATTTCCTGGGGGCTCCCATATCACTAGAAGCCCCACCAAACCACTCTTCTCTGGCAGGGTGCAGTTTTACATCTTACCCAGGACGAGGGGTCACCTCCTCCCCATAGTCCCTGCCCTTACCTCCTGACTGTGGCCAGGGCAGCCTCTCAGCCTGATGTTTCCTCCCTCCTTCCCCCAGCTTACATCCTTCGGCCAAAATAGCTGCCCTGATTAGGCCCCTGGCTGCTGTCTGTTTGCTGCTGTTAAAGTGGTACACAGCAAAGGTGCCCTGCCGCAGTGTTCTTGAAATTCTGTTATTATTGTAATACTTTGTATTTTTCAAATGCTTTCTTCTTACCAGTCTAAACATAAATGAATGAATGCACAGTCACATATGTCATAGTATGCATATGTATTGTAATTTCCAGCATGAGTTAAAATAACAGATACAGTGAAAATTACATGCAGAAACATATATAAAAGACTCTCCTAAAAGACAGTATTGAATCAATTATTGGGAGAAAAGGGAGATACTCTACTGCTAATTTTGTGGAGCACATCAGTCTGACTTATCAGCATGTAGGACAATTCTGATGGGAATATTTGGAAAGAAAGATTTTGGAAAGGCATTCAGAGTTGCTTCTATCTTCTTTTTTACTGGTACTACAGTTATTTAGGCCCTAACCCAGAAAAGTAAATAAGTGCATGTTGAAATACTCTTCTTGAATAGGAAAGTTTTCTTGAATTCGAGCCACAGACTGTGCACTTAATTGCAATATATCTATAAGCTGTCATGTAGGTACAATGCTTTATAGTGAAACTAAATAATTCTTACATATTTGCTATAAAATACTGCAGTACTTTGCAATAACTATATGGGTAAATCACACTTGATTGAGGTTTCAATTTCTTATAGGAGGGTAATCCTAAAAGATACTGAGACACTGTTAGTTACTAATTTTTTTGATGACTCCAGCTCCTAGGTGCATTTTTATATTGTTGAATGATCTGATCATATAGTCTCTGATCACTCAACAGCTTAAAAAGATATTGCTTAATACATGATTCAAGTATAAATGGGATCCCACTATAGGATGGAGATGTACTGGCCCCCAGGAATTGCCATTCTGAGGTAAAAGTCTCTTTTGATTCCATGGCTTGAAGATTCAGGGTCTGAATGTAAAACTAATTTCAATACTGACAAAGCCTTGAATCTAGGCTCCAAATTTTTTCAAAAGTTCTCCAGGTTGTTTTAACATTAATCACAACTCTCCTTTTACATTTTATTTTCAAACAGATCCATATTTGCAGCTATGGCTAAGTAACTATACTCATATGTTTAGAGGTAGTGTGTTTTTCTCAGAATCATAGAGAAGCAGGGCTGGAAGGGATCTCCAGAGGTCACTTAGTCCAATCACATACTTGAGGCAGAACCATCCCTATTCAAACCATTCTATATAAATCTATAATTTAACCTCTTAGCCAAACTACATGGTCAACCCTGACCCAATACAAGATGTAACACCCTAACCAGCCACAGGTAAAGCAGGGGGCCCATGGTGGCCAGTGTCCTGCTTCAGTAAAAAGTTGTTAACATGCACTCAAGAGATCCCAGAAAGTGGACCACACTCCCCAATACAGAGGAAGGCACCGTCCCCCCACAGTCCATACCAATGTGACCATGAGGTAAAATTCCTTCCTGACCATAGCAATTGGTCTGATCCTGAGTGGAGGGGCAAGATCCTGTAGCCAGGAATCTCTGGATTTAAGTCCCAGCAGGAGCACTGGCACATCCCAGTCAAAATTCCCAGTCTTGGCTGCAGGCAACATTAATGGCTCTGAGAAAGGGATAAAATGCACCTTAACACACGTAGGAGCAAGGCGGGTACAGGGAGATTCCTTCCCAACCCCATGCAGCATCCAGCAGAGCCCACAGTAGAACACAGACCTATGCCTAAATCATCATCAACCAGTGGCTGTCCAACCTCTTCTTGAACACCTTAAGCATTTGAGAGTCCACAACTTTCCTAGGTGACTATTCCATTGCCTCACTGTTCTGACAGAAACACCACAGAGAATCCTTTCTCCTCAATGCCCAGGCAACACCAAACCAGAATCCTTGGGTGCGAGGCTAAAAACAGACACTGCATTCCCCCCTAGGACAAGCCATTTTATCCCAAAGAAATTTTTTCCGATTGCCAGTCTAAATCTACTTTACTGCAACTTTAAGCCATTGGTCTGCATCCTACTCTCTGCAGCAGGAGAGAAAAAGTGTTCTCCCACTTTTTTATGGGAGCCCTTCAGACATTTGAAGACCGCTATCCTGTCCCCTCTTAAGTGCCTTTTCTTCAGGCTGAACATGCCTAGCTCCTTCAGCCTGTCCTCATATGGCTGGTTTTCCAAACCCTTTATCAATGTTGTCACCTGCCTCTGAATCCTCTCTAACTTCTCCACATCCTTTTTAAAATGAAGAGCCCAAAACTGCCAACAGCACTCTAGATGAGGCCTAACCAGTGCCAAGTAGAGAGGGACTATCACCTCCCCAAAACTGCATTTCCCTTTTGTACAGCTGCATCACGCTGCAGACCCCACTTTTCATTATTAATATTCCAGTATTATGAATACCTCAGACTTCCCATGTACACCATCTAAGTGGTACATGTATGATGACAATGTTGCTATAGTAGCCCAAGGAATAAATATGACAGAATTGGAAAACATACTGAGTAGTGGCATGGATCTAGCTCATTGTTAACTATCTCCATAAGTGGTGTTTTGATCAATAAATCAGTATCATCGCTCTTCTACCCAGACAATTGTTGAGTCAAGAGCATACTGAATATCAGAGTAGGCTGCTACATTTTTCCTAATGACCATATCCACATTTTTCCCCAATGACCATACCCCACACTACCTAGTTGACCATACCCCAACCTACCTAGCTGTCTTAAGTTGTTTAGCCAGTTTGACATGGGTGCCAATTTGAAAGTGTTCAGAACAACCACACTTGCAATGGTGTATACCCAGCCAAATACTGTGCTCTTGTAGGGTCCAGAAGCTGCCACACTAAAAAGCTTGACACTATACTTAACAGTGTGTTGAAACTCATATCAGGCTGTATGTACATGCACACATGCTCCCTATACTCTCGGGCATTAGACCAAGTGATGTAAGTAGACAGACTCTAATATCACTACTGGCAATAAAAGCAAGAGATGGCGAAAATCACCTGCTCCATCAACTGTTAACTGAAGACCCAAACAGATGGACGCTTAAAAGGCTTAAAAGTCATAAACCCACAAGATCCTAGAAGAGATTGGGGATGCTGAACAAAACCTATGGGCAGCAATGGAGTGAGCTGACTGCTGAGAAAGGTCAGGTCTATTCCCACAGTGTTTTATATCAACACCAAATGAGTCCCCACCACTGAGTACAACCTTGACAGAGAAGCATGGGTCAAGCTGAACAAACTAAGATCTAGATATGGATGCTTCAAAACAACATTTCACAAGACAAACATCTTGGACAATCCCCCGTGTAAATGCAGTGTCCAACATATAGCACAGCATTTAATTGAAAGATGCATTCTTTTATATTCAACTTATATTTTAAAAATATAATTTTATGACCTTCTCTGCTAAAGAAACTTGCTTTCAAATTAAGGTTTAGTCTCCTGGACTCTAGGTTGGTCAAGGATAACCAGACAGGAGACATAATATACTATACTTAGTATTTTGAATAGAGAAGACAGCTGCTTGCAAACACCGTGCTAATTAATCAAGAAAATGTACAGGTGATGACCATGCAGGTAACCTCGCACATGGTTACTTTTTGTCTTGTCAAGAGAACAAACCAAGTGCCAGGCAGGAACAGAAAAGAATGCAGCAGGAAGACCAAAAAATTACACACAGTGCAGCTTTCAGATTAGATATAGATGGATAATCAATATGGTAGAGATGCAGGAAAATGGTTCCAGGCATCTGTCACTGCAGAGGAAACAGCGTTGGCACTGCTGCGATAGAACTGTAGGAATGAATAAAAGGGAGGTCAAAAGCCAAATGACCAAAGATATGAGGGGAGGAAGGCATGGTGTGGTTTGATACAAGCCCAAAGAGGAATTTTAGAACAGACTGGGCAGCTTTGAAACTAGACCTGGATATAAATGAGGAAATCAGTAGCAGAATTTGAATGCAGGGCAATAGGGTCATGCGTCTTAGCCAGAAAGGAACAAAATGCAGCTTGAAGTTGGCATTTGGCTAAAATTCCACTCTATGACTTCATATGGATGATTCTGCAAATGCCTTCTCTTCAAACTCATTTAACTGGAGGACACATCCATTGTATTCCTGGTAACATAGCTGATTTCTACTTATGACCAAGTTTGCCTGCAGTTTAGGTTAAAAGGAAAGGGGAAGATTAGGAAGAAACTCTTGGTTCTTTCCTATCTTCAGGACATTGGCCTCCTTCCTATTCTGGTTAGTTCAGATAGGATCTTCCCATGCCCCGTGCTGTATTACACATTATCCTTCCACCCCACTTTAGTCAAAAATAACTTCAGAACCTGGCAATCTGCTTCTGTTGGTTTAAAAACCATCCGTTCTCTGTAGAAGCTGATCATCTCATTTCTTAGTTTTACAGCATACTTTCAAATTAATGTGTCAATTAACACAGTAAACTGGTAGTTGAATACCTAAGCGAAAAGATCAGTAAGAGCAGAATTTTTGCTGCTTTCCAGAGTGGTCAGCCTGCTTCATACTTTAAAATACAAGTTATCCTTTCCAGAACAGATTTAATTGCCAACATTTCCTTATAGGAAGTGGAAGGATAACTGTTAATTACTATAAGGAGCCTAGTATAGAAATACCAGTTAAACTGCTCAATAAAAAGTAAATAATTCATCTGAAGGGCTGCAGCACTATATGTTAGGATGACAAAGCTTTTTAGCACAATTGAATTAGAAAGGTGATAGCTAAATAATAATATTTTTGTGTGACTAGCTGTAGTTCTCAGTTACACTTTCCAATAAATGATCAAATACGTTCTATGTGACATTGCCATTTCTAGGTTGATCCGGTATTTGGTTAATTTCTATTGACATGCTTTTTGATATTTTATTAACACCTAACATTAGATACTTGGGAAAGTCCATTTATTTAGAGTGTGAGAAAATGTGTGAGTAGGTATATTCTGAAGTTTGAAGATTCAAGACTTGGGAGGACGTACAGAATGAAATGAAAGTTTGAAGGCAGAAAAATAGTAAATTATGGCTAAGGATATAAAAAATATCTTCCACTGAGTCAGTGATTACCTGTATGATGTTTTGAGGATGGTGACAGATTTACAAACAAAAGTGTAAAGGAAGAAGGAAATTTCACCACGGTCAAAAAAGAGGAAACAAATGGCATGCATAAGCTGAACAGAAAGTTCTAACTGAGAAATCTTCTAGGAAAACTGTAGTGGAGTTCTGCATGAATAGCACTTTAAAAAGTGCTGGAAGAGCAGTATGCCCACATGGACAGGGCACTAGCCTGGCAGCTACCACATTCCACTTCCAATTTCTCTGCTGCTGATCTAGCATGTGACATGGAACATGTAAGTTCCCTTTTCTAGGTCTCTGTTCTCCCATTTGTAAAATAAAAAATATTGCACAGGGTTTCTGCAGTACTTTGAGACCTCTGGATGGAAGATGCTATCTAGAAGGTTATCTAGAGACTATTCCTCTGCTCAAAGCAGTATCGTTCCTGACAAACCATCTCAGTCATGTGTGTGCTTCTGAAAATTTCCAGAAATGGAGATTCCACAACTTCCCTAAGTATTCTGTTCCAATCCCTGACCTTCCTCATACTCAGAAAGTTCCTCCTAGGCTTGGGACAGACATTCAAAAAGCCTGTCCCTGAACTGATTTGATTTTTGCAGGTTAGTCTAACCTGGCTAGGCTAAATCAGTTTTGTAACCAGACAGACATCCCAAAAATGCAGGCACATGCCTGCAGTTGCTCAGGCTAGAACCCAGGGGGTGCGACAACAGACCTCCCTTTCCTTGCATAGAGCTAGGGGGGTGTGATCAGGTCCCCGCAGGACCCTGTAATTAGGGAGAGTTATGCCCCGCCCCCCCCAACAGCCCAGCAGGGAATATTTATCACCTCTAAGAGTTTATCACTCCATCAAGAAAAGAGGGACATTACCAGCTACCTGTTGATTCTGCCTTTGTCCTGTGTGCCACAGCTCAGAGGTAGCCAGCACGTGGTCTGCTAGCTAATACTGACAGGCATCTGTGAGGGACTAGGGAACGCCTACTTGGCAGAGGCTGGGGATGAAAGGGGGGAGCAGAAGCCAGGCAGATGCCTGCAGAGACTGCTGGAGCTGCAGCCAGGGAGCAAAGGGGAGGGGCCAGCTCTGTTGTGGAGCAGAGAGCCCTGCCCAGCCCAAAGAGCATGGTGGGATGCTGGGGGTGTCTGATTTAATTTAAACCAGCAAGAGGTCTGGGACAGACACTGCATAAACCGGTTTGAGCTAAATCAGTTAAGTCTGATATTACATTCAACCAGGTTTATATCAAACTGGCTTCAGCCATTCTCAAACTGGTTTATGTGCACTGAACATCTGTTCTGTTACAGGTTTAAACCAGTTTCTGATCAATTAAATTGGTTTATATGTAATGTCTGTCCCTAGCCCTAATCTCCAACCTGAATTTCTTTTACTGCAACTTGAAGCCATTGCTCCTAGTACTGATCCCTATCATGACAGCGAAAAAAAAGCACCTCCATCCTCTCTATGATAACCCTTCAGGGCAAAACTGCTGTCAAATCCCTCAGGTTTTTCTCCTCCAGGCTAAACAGTCCTAGGTCTTTCAAGCTTTCCTCATAAGTTATGCTTCCCAGGCCTCTTAATCTTTTTTGTTGTTTTCTTCTGGACTTTTTCCCATCCGTTCACTTCCTTCTTGAAGTATGGGGCCCAAGTGTGCAGACACTGTACTCCAGGTGAGACCTCACCAATACTGGAGAGAGTTGAAGAATCACTTCTCTTAATTTAAAAGTGACACTCCTGTTAATACAATCCAGTATAATGTTGCCATTTTTGCAACAAGAGCACACTGTTGACTCATACTCAATTTACAGTCTATTGTAACCAGTAGGTCCTTCTCTGCAGTACTACAACCTTGCCAGTCATTCCTGGGGTCTTTATCTGTGCATGCAATTATTACATCTCAAGCACAGGATTTATGATGTATTTGGGATTACGGAACCATAGTAAAATATTTTACATGATGAGTATGGTCATGGATGAGTAGGCAAAGGAAAAAAAGTGGAGACATCGCCCTATATGACAGAGACATTCATGGGTTCTGAGGTGCGATATAAAGTGGAAAGTAGGCCTGTTGAAAGCCTCCAGATAAAGGTCAGAGTGGAGTAACAGCAGGGAGGGAATGCTAGGGAAGGCATTTGGTACAGACCACCAAACCAGGAGGAAGAGGCATGAGGCCCTCTTCAAACAACTGACAAGTTTCCAAATCTCATGGGAGTCTCATGGGGGACTTTAACTACCAGGACATCTGCTGGGAGGGGAACACAGCAGTGTATAAGCAGTCCAGCAAATTCCTGGACTGTGTTGGAGATACTTTTTTGATACAGATGGTAGAGGGACCAACTAGAGGGGAAACTCTTCTTGACTTGTTCCTTATATGAAGGGAAGAACTGGTTGAGAATGTAATGGTGGAAGGCAACTTGGGTGAGTGTCACCTTGAAATGACAGATTTCAATTCCTAAGGCTCAGAAAGGAAGGAGAGCAGCAGAATAAACACACTAGACAAACTCAGGGAACTGGTAAGCAGGCTCCCTTGGGAGGTAAATCTGAGGGGAAAATGAGTCCAGGAGAGCTAGCTGTAGTCTGAGGCCCTCTTAAAGGCACAGGAGCAACTTATGGACAATATAGAAAAGCTGGATGTGTACAAGTCCAGGGGACTGGATGCAATGCATCCAAGGGTGCTGAGAGAGTTGACTGATATGATTGCAGAGCTGCTGGCTATTATCTTTGAAAACTCATGGCAATTGGGGGAGGTCTCGGATGGCTGGCTGGATCATTGGGCTCAATGGGTAGTAATCAAAGGCTTGATATCTAGCTGGCAGCAAGTATCAAGTAGAGTACCCTAGGAGTTGGTCCTGGGGCCAGTTTTGTTCAGTATCTTCATCAGTAATCTGGAAGATGGGATAGAGTGCACTCTGAACCACTCGTCAGCTGACACCAAGCAGGGGGAGTAGTAGTTCAGATCAGGCTCACCAGATAATTTCATCAAGCTGACAGGTGGGCATCCACCAATTAACTGTATCCTGCCTGGCCCGTGGCTGCTCCTGCTGCACTCACATAGGGCCTGAACCCTGCCTATTCCTGCCAGGGCAGCATGCTGAGCTCCAACCCTTGTGTGAAGGACAGCCCTGGCTCCAGCCAGCACACAGCTTCCAGGCAGGGCCACTGCTGCTGCTGCCAAAAAAAACTATTCAGCTCCTATAGCTCTTTCTTGTGTCACTGCTGCAACACACCAGGCAGCAGGTAGGGAAGCATTGGGGTCAGAGCTTGGGTTGGCCTGCTTCCATCGTGCAGGGTTCCCTGTGGTTCCCATGCTGCTCTTGAGACTCATATACCGCTGGGGCAAAGGAGCATGCAAAGGAGCTGGTAGCCTTTGCCAGACCCTGTTGCCACACGCAGCTCCCAGGACTCTGGTGGAAGTGGTGGGGAGCCACACACAGTTGAGGCAGGCCAGCTAAGCCCTGTTCCCTGCTTCTTGGGAGTCCTGTGAGCTTCATGTGGCAGCAGGGAATGAGGTGCAGGAGGTGGCCCAGGAGTGCGGCACAGGCGGAGTCCCGGGACCTGTACATGGCTGCAGGGAGCAGGGCCAAGCTGCCGGCTCCATTGCATGGGGTTCTCCCCTGCAGTGTATGGCTCTAACTAGGTCCTAGGAGCAGCATGTAAGCTGTGGTGAGCCCCATATGATGGAGGCAGGCCAGCCTGGCCCCACTTCTTAATGCCAAGTGCAACTCCCAGAAGTGGTCAGAGCCGTGTGCTACCAAGTGGTTCCACTTGTATGGGTCATGAGTGCTCCAAAGGCCTGCCGCTTGCTGCTGCTACTGGTGGCTGGGGCTGTGCGCCATGGGGAGGGGGGTGGAAGAGGTCATGCCCCTCCACCACACAACCACACCTTCCACCACACCCCTGCCACTCCTCCAAAAACCTCACACCCTCCCCCCACACATAGCCACATCTCCATACACACTCCTGCCACAGCCATATCCTTCCCCAAACCCCACATCCACACACACCCACTTTCCTCCCTACCTCCCGCACATATCCCACAACACACACCTCCTCACCCCTTAACCACACCCTACACACAATATACAAGAGTAAGACTTTATTTGTGAGCTATTATGCAATCACCTCTAAATACAATAGGAAAACATGTAAAAACTTTTTTTAAATAAAATTAAAATATGTAACAGTACGTGTATGATTTTTAGCATATGATCTGTTTTCTTTTCTGGTTCCAAGATGGCAGCTTCCCCCCCAGGGAGTACATCTGGGCACAAGAAGAGGAACTTATGCTGGCAAAGGTCAGGGAATAGTGGCAGTACTTTTAGTCCCAAAATGGCAGGCAGGGCACCTATTAAGATGTGGGGGGTGACTCTTGCAGCCCTTTACAGCTCACCAGAAACTCATTAAGCAATCCTCTATCTGAAATAATTGCCCACCCCTGAGCTAGACTGTTTTTAGTGATAGCAGATAACAGAACAAGAAGCAATGGGCTCATGTTGCAGCAAGGGAAGCTTAGGTTAGATATTAGGAAGAACTTTCTCACTAGGAGGGCAGTAAAGCACTGGAACAGGTTCCCTAGAAAGGTTGTGGAATTTCTATCCTTAGATGTTTTTAAGATGCAAGTAGACAAAGCCTTGGGTGGGATCAGGTTAGCCTCGCTTTACGCTGTACATGCGTTCCTGAAAAACGGCACATAACTCAAATTTACATAAAGGGAACCTACTCTACAGTGTAACAAGTAGGGATACATACCAAGATCTCAACTGTACTGACCCCCGGACCCATTTCTACCACTTTTACAAGACAATTTTGGTACTCACCAACAGGAGACAGTACACACAGGGCACTATTATAGTGGGGATGGCAACTACAGAAACACATGTTGCAGATGACAAGCGAGGAGCACAGATCCATACAGGAGACAATATTTTGCTGTGTACCACTCCCACAATGCACCACACAAAGCAACTGACTGCAGGCTTCAACCACACTGGTTGCATAAGAGTGATTTTATTGTGCATATAACGAAGTTTTGATATTAAAAGGGTCAGTGCATAAGAGCAAAGTTGCATAAAGCGAGGGAAACCTGTACTTTGAATTGGACTAGATGACTTTCTGAGGTCCCTTCCAACGCTAATTTTTTATGATTTTTCAGGAGTATTCTTCTTCCCTATTTTTACATGTGAGAAGCACTTCCTGGCACTAGTGTATTTCAAGAAAATAAATTTTCCCTGGGATCACTGAAGAATCGCATCATTACATAGAGCTTTGGGAACGATATTATAAAAGAGGCTACACAGGCACCACAACTAACTCAATCCTTTCTATTTAAATTCAGAGGTGGTTAATCTGTTTTTATCAGAATTTGTTGTTGTTGTTGCTAAAAATGTTATTTTTATAGAAAATGGAGTGGTTCATGGAAAAACATTTTATTTCAATAAAACTGTTATTTTTGTATATAACAATTTTTTAAAATATTGATTTGTTTCCATAAAAATATTAAAATAAGATAATGTCATTTACTTTTTGCAAGAAAAAAAAGAGCATTTCAACCAGTTCTGCTGAACTCTGTAGTCCTTAACTAGGTAGATCCATGAGAAAGAGGGCATGCTGGATAAGAAGCATAACTACAAAGTGCAAAACACTATGAACCCAAATTCCTGTCAAACAGCAAGGCCTTTTCTTTCCTTTTTCAACTTAAACTTGAAGTGGGAATACAGCGAGAGTAACTTGAGAAAGGTGGGCTGAAGAGTTCTAGTTGAGCACATAGTAAAGAAATGCTCTCCTACATCGAATATCAGGTCAAGAAGTCAACATGAAAAGCAGGCCTGTGAAGGATACCAACAGAACTCTAGTTCGGAGCCTGGAAGAGTTCTATGATACAAACATTACAAAGACAGGTCAACACTGCCTTAACCTCAAGACTTTCAGATGCAAACACGTGGCATATTTCAATTCATGTGTAATCCACTTTGGCAGGTGTGGAAAATGGCATTATCCAAAGCCAACCAAAAGCTTAGGTGACTTCCTAAATCTACAATGACACTCAGAGCTCTTATCAACCAAAATATTGATGTCAAGTTCTCTCTAATCCAAGTGAGACGATGAAATAAAATTAAGAGATTAGCAATCTGATTTAGACTGAATTTAGACAATATATTTGGATGAATTTTTTTGGATAAGCACATAGTACTTTGTGGAACATTCTTAAGGCAGGGTCAGTCATTAAAGTTGGAATCTGGCAGCTAAACAATGTCCATAAAAACTGGAAGAGTAAACAACATTTCCCCAAAGTTTAAAAGGTACATCCATCAATTTGCCATCACTAAATTAAGATTCTTAGCTGAGACTTTTGAGGGATCTTGTGACCCTGGGGTGGCTGAAGGATAACACTACTGACAGGTGTACTTTGACTGATGACACGACATAATAAACAAGAACAGAAAAAAGCTCCCCAAGGAGTAAACAAAGGACAAGTATAGAGAAAGATTTTTTTTTTTTAAACACTTGCCCCTGGAGAAAATGTTTTCCATTTGTGGCAGTGACATCTCAGTGGGTTTGATTTCCTGTGGGGAGTCAAAATATTTTGCACCCTTGCAGAACAAGTTATTTTTTAGCAGTCAGAATCTTATGATCCAAACCACAAACTGAAGTGACTTTAAGCTGCAATTCAGAGAAAGACCATCTTTGATTAGCACAGGGATTCTCAGCTGGGCCACAGTACCCTGTGGTGCCTTGAGATCTTTTCAAGGTTGCCACAGGGTGCCACACAATGTAATGTATAAATTGTATATGCAAACACGATTCACACGATAAAACCAGAGATTTCAAATAGGAATCTACAGTGTTAAAACCATTCTGGCCCATTGTGGTCTTTCTGAGTTCTTCACAAACAAAAAATTGCTCTAGTTTTCCTGAAGTCAAAAAATAAGTAAAAATGAAGAGCTGGAATTTTTTGCAGGAAGCCTTGAGTCTAATGATGGAGGATTCCTGGATTCTAAAAAGGTTGAAAACCACAAGATTGGAAAATCCAATAACTGGTAAAACCAGGGAGGTGCTATTCTTGTGACCATGATCTATGCCTTGTTATCTCAGAGCTAAATTATTATATCCAGTTTAGTCAGATTCAGTTTGCACAGGTGTGTCACCTAGCCCCTGGGACTTTTCACTATGGCTGCCAGCAGTCAAAGAATTAAAGACACTATCACTCAATCCTGTTGCTATCAAAGCCACAGTGTCAGTGGTGAATACGACTACAGAATTGAGTCTTTAAGTTGCCGATGATGACTAAAGTCACCATGTCCTGAGTGTCCCAGTATCTGGCCTATCTAAAGCAGGGGTTGCTACCCTATGGCTTACAGCTGGATTCAACCCATGGAACCAGTGGATCCAGACTGTGAAACTGGGGCTTCAGCACAGTTCAGCAGCATAAAATTCACCCAAGGTAGATGACTCCACTCCATCCTACCCCACAGCTGAGTGGCAGGGAGCTGTCCTACCCCATACGGCAGGTAGGTGGCATGGGAAAAGTGGTGGTAGTAGCAACAGTGGTCAGGTCTCAGTGCTGGCCTTCTTCAGACCTGGGCTAAGTCATTCCAGCCTCCTATAGGGAAATGTTGCCAACTGCTGATCTAAGCTACTGGCTCAGAGCTAAAAACCCCTAAATAAAGGGTTTGCTTTAGGGACTGCCATGACATGCCTTGCCATGTTCACAAGTGGCAAAAGCAATCAACCTGGCTTTCTCTCAGTTTAAAGTGAAAGGACTAGAAGTAGAGAGTTCTCTGCAGGGACACTCTCAGCTATGGGAAAAACTTCTACTGCTAGAATAAAATAGCCAAGTAGAGTTGACTTTGGGCACATCTACATGAGATGCTAATGTTTCAGTAGAGAAATTTTACTGCACATTAGTGTGGCTGGCAAAAACCATGCTAATGCGAAGAATTAATCTACTGTGTGTTAGCATCACATAAAAACCATGTGTCTGAGCTAATGCTCACTAGTGCCAATTACGCTGCATTAAGTTTAATACTTGTCAGTAATCAAATGTAGACACACCCTTTAAGTAGGTTACCATGGAGGTAGGCCTCTGAGGGAAACAGAAATATCTTGCAGATGGTCCTGGACATCAACGCATCAGTATTGCTTGGCCCAAGCTTCAGTGACCAGAATTATGCTGGCTTTACCTAATTTTTCTGATCATAATCAGAAGGAAAAGTGAAAGCAAATCCATATGGGATCTCTGCTCCATACCTGCAAGGGTTCAGCGAGGACATAGGCAGCTGGGCCTATGAGTAGACCTTGAAAGGTAAGCAGGTCAGCTAGGTGAAGGTGCAGATTATTGGGGCATCAGGTTGGGGTCTGGACCACTCAAATGGAGAATGTGACTGGTTCCTAGGAGAGCCAAGAGGAAGATCCAAGAGACATAGTCTGGGGTGCAAGCTGAGTCAGGTGCCAGGAGAACCAGAGAGAATAAGGAACGCAGGGGTTACCAAAATAGACCGAAGTCAGTGTCAAGGCATGCCTGCACCCTGAGGCTGCAAGTCTGCTTAAAAGGGCTGAGTGGTGCTCTCAACAGCCACTCCAGTTACAGAGAACTGGGGCAATTGCATTAGCCTGGGATCAAAGGTAGGTGTGGAAGGAAGCTCAAGAGCTTCACTCAGCCAGGCCTGACTGATCAGAAGCCCTGACAATATCAAGATCTGGTCCAATACGAAGAGCCTATTCACATCTGCTTCAAAGTTAAAATGAAGACAATCTATATTTCTGCTTGTGGCAAAGATCTACAAGCAGAAAACTCTACTAGCAATGCCTTCAGAAAACACTTGATCTGATTTTGTGGTCTTAACAACCTGCCTATTCATACATTTCCTTATTGATAAGCTGAAAGGCTACAAGCAGCACTGGAAAAGACATGGCCTAGAAAAGACATGGCCTAGAAAGCTTTCACTTCCTGAGAGAGGTACTCAGAGCAAGCAACCCCTTGATGCAGAACTCTACCGTCATCTGGGAGCTACCAAGAATTAAAGATAAAGGGTGAGAGGCTGCAGGAAATTCTGTTGCTAAAACCTTAAACTAGCTGTGTGATTTTTTTAAAGTTATTTAAAACAGTTCTGAATCTGTTTATAATATGAAGATGGCATCTTTAGATTGGTGAAACCAAGCCCCATATCACCCAAAACACTAGTTATTATTAGATCACGCTGTGAAGCTGGAAGAACATCAGTATTATCCAAAGCTGTTTAAGAATCCATTTAATAACTGCATCATGTAACAGCAGGGACTGAAAGTTGCAGAGCTAAAGATAATATGTGCACAATAACATGTAATTTCCAGAAGTGCTCTGGCCTTCTCCCTTTGACAAGAAATTCAATAAACCAAGATAAGTGGTTAATCCATCCAACATACTCATATAACTAACTATTTACGGTCTTTCAACACTAAGGCTGTATCAGGTTAAAGGCTAAGTTTACAGCTCATCTATGAATCATGCCAGAGAGACACTTCTGTAACTCATAAAATACTAAAACAATCTTACCACATTCAAATACTTCAGCCTTAAAAACTAGCTTTCAGATTGTTGTTTCCAATTATTAGCATCTATCATTTGTTATCTAGATATCATTATCTCAAGGTACAATGGAAAAACAGACCATTTTCCTCTGAATAAAAGCTTCAAAAATGTCAATGGTTTCCCCGGGAACCAACAAATTGAAGGACTGTGGTTCTTTTTGGCAATTAGGCCTGATCACACTGATTCCACATTCCCTTCAGGTCAGTAAGTTAAGTAACAATGGGATAACTGAAAGGTTAAACAGTACAACCACTGGCAACTTCACCTTTTGTTTCTTTCCAGTTCTCTAGTGCTTTTGAACAAGGACAGGCTTCTGGTTCTGTGGAGGCACTGGCAGGGATAGTTACAACACAGGAGACTGCCAAAACACCTTAAAGACATTTAAAATATTTTTTTTCTTTTAATTTGTTGCCTATACCATCCTGATGGAAGGGCAGAAGAGAAATATATTTCACTATTGGAATGTTTTTTCTTCAGCAACACATGCATGTGAAAATTGATTGTTAAAAGGCTTCTGGTGAGAGCCACATTGCATTATATTGAAAGAAAAAGAATAACATTTGTTGTGAAAAGCAGCATTAAAATCCACAATAATAAACTATATGGGCCTCACATAGAAAAGAAAGAGACTGAAGCAGGGACATCTCAGGTCCTAAGACTTTAAAATTGAAAAAGAAAAAGCTTATTATCCAACAGCTGGATAAAAATAAATATAAACTGTGATGGCAAGCTGCCTTTCACTGTTAATGGAAAAGGCACCCATTGGGATATCTAATTCAATTATCAATCAAAATAGATGCCTTTCAGCTTAATTTGGAGCACCAAAACATCAACTGACCACACATTTAAGATTCACAGCCAAAATTTCTAAAGAATGTAATCAAATTAAGAGATAATGTTGTAACATGGGTACCCTTTCCATATGTATGTATGACAATGACAGGGTAATCAATCATGCAAAATGCAACTGAAAGCATTAACACAAAAGGCAATTAGATGAAAGCACATTCATTTCAGACACTGTCCAATAGACTTCCTGAGCATTTAGAAATAAAAAGTTGACATATTTTGGATGCAAAGTTCTAAACAAAAAAAAGATTCAGGTGCTGAAAATCTATTACGCAAAAATGGGAATAGTTTGCCATGCATTATGAAGCTATGATTAGATGTCTGAATTAATGAGATAACAATAACAATAAAAATACTATGGGATACCATTACATATTAAATCATGAATGGAGTCAATACCACAGAGTCTGCTGATGAAGATCAAATCTTCCTCCTCCATGCTGTGCAATGCTAATAGGGAAGAGGAGAGATGGTGGCTGAGCACTAGGTCTCAGAACTATCCTCCCAGTGAAAGGCAGGATGGAAGAGCAACTTCCAACATACTGTTGCTCTTTGGCTAGGAACAACATGCAAACCACTCTATCACATCGTGACAACAGCATATAATCAGAGCCAATGGAAGAAGGACTGGTCCCAGCCCGGCAAGATAGACCCTACAGTGATAGGAGGGAAGGAAGGAACCTCTTTTCTCCCAAATAGTCTCCAAAACAGGACAAGATTTAACTCTGAATGAACATGAGCACAATGATAAAAGTAGATGTAGTTCAAAGGGGGGCTTGATTCCCAATACTATTTTTTCATTGTCAGCTTGGATAATGACTAGGATGGGATGATTTTGAAATAACATGATAATAATTTACACAGCTGTACCATATTCTGCCCTCATTTAAAATATATTAACTAAATCTACAACTTCTTAAAGAATCTTATTACTTTCCTCTACACAAAGAACACAGAGCATCCTGAACATAATGCTCGGATCATAAAATCACAAATACTGAAACTCTTCGCAACTGACCTCCCCTGCAATAAAAAGTGTCCTCTCCCAGGAGGTCTTTGCCCCCTTCTCCTTGTCTTTCATTTGAAAAAGGAATAATTAAAAATGTAGCATTTTTAACATGGTTCACACGGCAACTTGTGAAAAGAAATATACTACATGAGACAAGCACACAAGAGCAAGCATAGGATAACAGGAAACCCACCTGAAATTTGCCTTCAACCTTGAGCATTTTAGCATCAAGCAAATTTTCATCTCTTGGCACTTCACACTGTGATGAGCATTTCTATAAACAAGGTAGATAAGGTTCTGTCCCCATTGGTATTTAATGTTTTAAACTGCCTTTAAGTCTATAATTAATTAGATTTTCTGTCACAGATCACATTACGAAGCATTTTCACCTCTACTTAAATGCTGGGCTGTATGTTTTCAGCCTTGTGTTTGCTAGATCTTCAAAGTGTGCAGTTCACACTGCCTTTAATTTTAGCTTAAAGGACAAATCAATTTTGACAGCCCTGAGAACACACCTATTTAAGGTTAAAATCATCCAGAAAAATTATTTTAAACTTCTTTAAAAATGCTTTGGATGTAAAACTTGCTTGTTTTCTTAAGGTAGGATTTCTTATCTTAAATGTGCCTGGACACATTATTCTATGTAGCTAAGGGATGGAACAGTGATTTTCTATACATGTTCTAACCACTGTTAAGCTAATGCACAAAGCCTGGTTTGTTTAACCACATTTTAGATTCTAAAAGTAAAGCTGTTTATTCCACCTTGATTTGGCTAGTCTTGCCCAGAAACAAAGGAAAACTCTCTTTAACCTACACTAGTCTCCCATCTGCCTCTAACCTTCTCTCTAGTCTAGAATATGTATTTAACTACTTTCTTCCTGCCTGCTCCATGACCATCAGGTACCCCCAATGACCAGTCCCCAGTGTTGTCTACCCATGTTAGACTTCAACTTTCTAGAAGTCTTAATTTTTTTCTTTTATAAATTTTACAAGTCCCTTTCACCAAACACAGGGGTGGGCAATTATTTCAGGTGGCTGGCCGCTTACTGAATTTCGGCAAGTCATCGAGGGCTGCATGACAGGCAGGCAGGGGCAGATAAATATTAATTTTCTAAATTTTTTAGGGGCCCTGTGTGCCGGATAGAATGGCCTGGTGAGCTGCATCTGGGCCATGGGCTGCATTTTGCCCACCCCTGCCCCAGCAGTTACTCCTTCCCAAGGTCCCATCTCCTGAGCCTCCTCTCAGCCAAATCATCTCCAGCACCAATGAAAGCCCTGCATTAACATCTCTGATCTGTTAGGCAAACAGAGCTTATTTATATTTTTGGCTTCCTTCCCAGTACTAATCTAAGCTTTTAATTTGTTTTTTGGGGGGAAATGAGATCCCCCAAAATGCCTGCTATTCAAAAAAGACTGCGATGATCCATAGAAGACCCAGTACTACATACTCTGGCTTCCAAGGATCCTGTCGACTTTGTTCAAAGAACAGAAAGAATAAAGAGAAAAATTATTAATAGATGTTAAGAATCATGAACCAAAAAGATGACAAAGACAGAAGGGAAATACAGAGCACCTGAGTGAGGGACTAATGTAAGAGGGATGGGGGTGAGGAGGAGAACGCAACTAGGTTACAGAAAATACAGTGTTAGCCAAGTAAGCCTAGAGCTGGGGAAGGGGAGCTGTGACGCTGAGAGAGAAAGAAGATAGATACAATGATCTGCAATAGTGGAGGGGGCAGGTTGGAGAAAGTTTTTTAGTCTATGCAGAATCTCATTGTGGGGGTCCTCTTCAGGTGGAGTGCAGTGGTCCATCTTTGAAATTCCTCTCAGAGTCCATCAGGTGTAGAAGGGGGTTGAGGCAGTCCCCTCTGGGTCCGGTCAGGCAGCAGTCATAGTATTATAGTATCATAGTACCTAGCGTCAGAAGGGGCCTAGCGCAGGCCATCTAGTCTGACCCCCCGCCAATTGGCAGGAAACAAGTGCCAGGGTCACAGGACCCCAGCCAAGTACCTATGTAATCTACTCTTGAAGACGCCCAAGGTAGGAGCAAGAACAACTTCCCTAGGAAGCCGGTTCCACGTCCTAGCCACCCTAACTGTGAAATAGTGCCTCCTA
>JAGPOW010003648.1:125348816-125377787 GCA_030014935.1 Caiman crocodilus | reverse complement strand
CCCCGCTGCTCACATCTCTCCAGGTCGAGTATGACCCGTCCACCACCACTCTCTGGGAGCGCCCCGTCAGCCAGTTCCTGACCCACTCTACCGTGTAGGAGTCAATGCCACAGCTCCCCATCTTTTTGACGAGGATGGGGTGAGAGACCGTGTCAAATGCCTTCCTGAAGTCCAGTCAGTCTGGCAGGGTCGTGTACTGGTGGTGGCCTGTGATGTGCTTGACACAGATGTCACAAGACCAATGGATGATGTCAGATACCATGAAGCAGTGCATCAGTTTGGCGTAGCAGCGGGAGATGTGGCAGGCATGCAGGATTCTCTTGCTGTTGGGGTCCCAGGCTCCAAGTGCTCCCACAATGAGCATGTCAACTGTTATGTTGTAGCCACAGCCCCTTGGGACGCTGGCCAGTGAGGCATACTTCTCACCCTTGCGAGCCTGGGTGTCAGTGAAAGCTTGGCACTGGTTCTTGAAGGGGATGGTGACATCCACAATCAGTCTTCTTGGCCTCCTCGTTCATGATGACGATGTTGGGGTGCATCTGGCTCTCGCGGCCTGGGGCAATGTGGCTCATGGAAATCCTCCTTGTTGAGGCCATGATGGCCCTCACCTGGCAGCTCTGGACAGTGTTGTGGCAGAGCTGCCAGGCTCTGGTGTGAGGCCTGCAGCTGCACAGCACGTGGGGGAGGGTTTCTACCATAGAGCTGCACTGCTGGCACTTCTTGTCCCGGTGACCGAAGCGGACAGCCCTGTTCAGAGGCAGGCAGTTGAGGCGGGCTTGGTGGAGATAGCGCCAGTCCGTGAAGAACATGAAGCTCCCACTGGGCATGAAACAGTTGCTGCAGTCCTACTTAAAGGTGACACTGAAGGCTTTGCCCTGGTCAGGTTTGGCCCTCAGGTCACTGGTGTACTAGTTATGGACTGCATCCTTCAAAAATCGCTCCAGGAAAGTCCTCATGAGGGGCATCGCAGTGACGCGGTCGGTGAGCAGGGCTGGTTGCAGAGAGACTCCCAGCTCCCCGTACTCCCTGGTCCAGGTCCCGGTCCAACCGATGCACTTCCTGAGGCAGCACGTGATGTTGTGGCCTTGGTTCCACAGCAAGGCAAAGTCCCTGCCGTTTCTGCTGAACTCACCATCCAGGGAGCCACTGAGGAAGGTGGCTAGGTCACGTCCAGTAGGTTGCCTTGTGATCCTCTTGCGCGTGGTCTCCTCAAGGATGCTGGCAGCGATGTTACTTACCTTTCAGTCCAGGCAGGTCAGAAGGCAGAAGGTATGGGTGACCACCATGATATCACAGAGATATCCCACGTGGAAGATGTTGGCACCTCCCTGCCAGAAGAGGATGTGCAGGATCTCATTGCTTTTCCTCAGAGGCAAGTGCAGCTACTTCTTCAGAAGCTGCCAGATCTCAGCATACGCCTTCTTGAGGGTGGTCTTGGGGACCGCCAAGCCTCTCAGGACAAATGCGACATGGGGGATAAGGAAGGTGTTCACTGTGTTTATCTTTTGCCAGGGGGCCAGCAGAGATGAGCCTAGCTTGTGGGCATCCTGCATGAACCTGTTGATGGTCTCCTCCAGCGTCTGCCCGGCCTGATGGCCAGTGGGAGTCCTGAGGTGGCAGTAGGCCTTGCTGTTGCACAGGTGAGTCATCACCTGACCCTAGATCATGAGGGTGGAACCCAGGATGCGGCTCTTCTGCCTGCCATTGATGTGCAAGGAGGCGCACTTGGAGATGTTAAAGTGCAGTCTCATCCACCTGGCCACCTCAGAAGTCATGTTCAGCATCTGCTGCAGCTGGGCAGCGTTGTTGGCAAAGAGGACGAGGTCGTCGGTGTAGGCCAGGATGCACCACACATGCATATACTGATAAACGAACCACTAATATGCATTTGAGTGAGATGGCTGAGGCTCAATTTACACAAGACTGAGTTAATATTAGCCAATGAGGACAACCACAGATTCTGAAAAGGATGGCATCTGTACCTTCAAGTTAGGATGTGTGACCATCTGTCTACATTTGAAATGTAGGGAGCCTGGATAGAAAGAAAAGGCATCTACAGTGGCTTTTTGTCATTTTATGTATACAGTCAAGAAGCAATGGATTTTATTTCTAAATGCAGATATTGTCACTGCCAAACTTTTATCACTTCAAGACTAGGTTACTACAATGTGCTTTATGAAAGTTGTATCTTAAATTTAGCTGGAAACTGAACCTGACACAGAATTCAACTGCCATTTGTTATCTTTTATGTTCGTATCTCAGAATTTGCATTCATTGCTTCTTAGTTTCCAAGTGAAATATATAGTAGCATTTTTTTTTACTTTTAAATGTGTAAATTACTTTTTACCCTCCTACCTGCCTTTCTCCTTATGCAGAACTGCAGGTAGAAAGGACAAACTGCTGACAGATATTTTTATTCTTTTTTGGGGGGGGAGAGGACACTTTTAAAGTTAGCCCCTGTTTAAAGCAGATCGGTTGTGATAAAGTTCAGGGCCTAGCATTCAAAGAGGGAGAGGTTTGAGATGGCTTGTCACAGAAAAAAGGAAGTATTTCAGTATTTAATTTGCCTGATGAATTGATAATTGGGTTGAGATAAGGTGGGTCTGCTGACTTCCTCATGTTCCCCTCTCCCCACTCCACTCACTGCTTAAGCAGAGATCCCTTCTTCCCTCTGCCCCAGCAGGGACTGTAGCCAGCATGTGATACGCTAGCTAATACCGAGAGGTGTCTCTGTATGTATCTCTCTCCAAATTCACTGGGATAGGCTGACAGATCACTGACTGCTTAGGGCTTTCGGAGCTAATCAACAGGCAGCTGGTAAACTGTTTAAGCAGTTTGAAGTAATGTGGAAACATGCTATTGTTTTACTTTTTGGGTGATACAGACTGTTATTAGTGTGTCCGTCCACTGTCCCCCCCACAGCTGGCTTGCTCGCCTGTCAGTTTGCTGCAGACAGTATGACAAAGCAGGGAGGGAGATTGAAAAGCTCCATATTGTGCATAACAGATGCATGCACTGCGCACTCCCCTTGCCTCAGAGTGCTAGTCTGGGGTTGGGAGCTGGCAACACTCCCGCCCCTTGAACAGCAAGTGGGAAAAAGTCTGGAACCCCGCAGACAGATCTCCCTAATGAGAGAGTTTGCTGGGGGCTGGCCATGCCCCGCTCAGCTCAGCTCCCAGCAGAAGGGGAAGGAGGGCTGCTCTAGCACCTCCTGGCTTCTAGCCTGAGCCACTGCAGGCATGTGCCTGAATTTACTCAGTCCAGAGAATATCTGTCCAGTTTCAAACCAGTTCAGTTTAGTCAGGTTAGACTACCTTGCAAAGATTGAATCAATTCAGGCTCAGGCTTTTTGAATGTCTGTTCCTAGTCTAGAAATCTGTATTGGAAATGCCAAGCCCCATATTCTTTACACATAGATAACTTCACTAAAATATGAGCAAAATAGGAATCAGGAGTTTTAGAGTGAAATGTTTCAGAAGCTTTGCCAGTTCCCCCCCTTTTACTAAGTATGTAATAAAGCGGACTAGTCACAACACCTCAATGTAAGCGAGAAGTTATATTCTAACAAGAAAAAACTCACAGAGGGCTAAAGATTTCTTCTAAATTTATGAGTGGAAAATTAAAACTCCATCCCTCACATAACCTCTGTTTCCACAATATGGACTGTGAATCCAGATAGTTAAAGCATAAGCTAATTCTACCACAAAAGAGAGGAATAAACAGCCATGAAGTACTGCTTCCAGGTACATACCTCATTTTAATATCCCAAAACACTGCAGGGGGAGGAAGGGACAAAGGAACAGAAAATTGCATAGTATACAAACTCCCTTTTCTGTGTAAAGGGATGTTTCAGTTTCAAAAGTCCTTGCTCAATATGTTGTTCTATTCTTATCCAACTGCATCTCACGTATTGCAAACAAATGTAAATAGCTGCATATTTGAGGTTTACACAGGCATTCAAACTCAGCATTCTCTAGGATCTAATAAACTACAGTTCTCTTGCTGGAAGAACTGCTGGATGCCAAATGTGTACTCAGACATCAGGGGGTCAGGTTCCCCATGATAGATATCTTAATAAACAGATCTATACACAAAAAATTCTCCAGGCCTCCCATAATCTGCCTGCTTTTACTCTAAGCCAGTACTTCTACTTTTACTGGCATCACAGAGGCTTTTTAAAGCTACCCTTCTTGCACAATGAGATGCTGGAACCCCCATGTTATTTTACATGTTCATCCATGCTCTCAACAAGCTGGAGTAACAGAACAGAAAGCAACATATAAGATTTCATTGTTAAAGCAACATTTCTGCCCTGTGTCTTTCCTAGGTCTTTGGGATCATGTCAGCCTCTTCCAAATTTTGTCTCATATTCAAATTCAGAGAGAGAAAGAATGAGAGATTTTTGCATTTTTAATGTAAAGTTCACTGATCAATTATAGTGATTTATAAATACAATCATGACAGTGTTTTTCCCTAATTATGATTTTCATGGTAGGAGGTATTTAGACAGAAGGGACAAATTTTTATCAGCAATATCTTTTTTGCAATATATCACAAATACATTTAAAAAGAATGAACTTCTCATAGCAAACATGGCTGCAGATGAAACTTTCTCCAATCATCAATGCATTTTCCTTAAAGACTTCCCTCTACTTCAAACTTGTTACATCAGGGGTGTCAAATTTGCCAGCCATCCTGGGCTGAATCCAGACAGGCTGGCAACAGACCTACCTCTCAGGTGAGTGGTGGTGGAGGGACAAGTAGTGCTGCATCAGCTCAGGGAGCTATGGGGATTAACAAAGCTGTCCCACACCCTCACAACCCACTAGTTTCTGGCTCCTCAAGGAGCTCCATGGGGTGGGTGAGTAGGATACATTCATCCCATAGGCCATGTCTTTGACATGCCTGTGTTACATTATAAAAAGATGTTTAACCACCAATCTGTAAAAAAACATGGCTTTACATTCACCAATTTATTTTATTTAAATTTATCTCTGAGAGAAATGATCATCTGCTTTCCATGTGGATGAAGTTTTAGAAGCAAGACTTTATGGGCTCCTACACACATGCAGGGAGGTTGCTCTAACCTGCTGTAATTACTACATGTTGGGGCAGCCTTGATTAACTGAATCTGCTGGAGCGTGGTAATTACCATGCTCCAGCAGACTTCAGCATCACGTGCATCAGCATCCCCATGCTGAAAAATGGTGGCAGGGGTGCTTTAACTAAAGCTTGTTGAATTATCTGTAGTTAAAACACCCCTGCCACTATTTTTCAGCATGGGGATGCTGATGTATGTGATGCTGTGGGAGCTTTAATTAATGCAGCTCTTGGAGCCATGCTAATTAAAGCGTCCCTCCCCACCCCCACCTCCCAGCCTCCTGGAGCACATCTATAAATGCCATGCATGACCTATTTCTATTTGGAACCCTATTACCACAGCACAGGAATATGAGGATAATACAGCCCTTTGCTTTATAAATTACTGAACAGTCAGAAGAACCTGCAGAATTCAGTAAAGATTTGAAGACAAACACTTCTTGCTCCTTTAACAAAAGACTGATCTTCAGCCACTCTAGCTGTAACACCTCTGACACAGCTTTCCAACCTTAATGAGGTTGCCAAGCAACTAGTCCAAGTTCAGAAGAATCTGGGAAATGATACTGAGTTCTCAGCAAGCTACAGCTATATAAAGATTTAATGGAATTCACACATTTGCAAGTGGTCTGTCTGCGTTTGGAGATATTTTGAAACTGACTGCCCAAAAAGTCAGACAAATGTAAGGTTAAGTCTAGGAGATCATTCAGTTCTATTTATGCTTTTAATCATTGTACTCCAGAGGCCTGTAACAAGATGCATACATTTTCAGAGTTCTTGAATTCTGTGGGATACATAAACTGATAGCTACTTATGAAATAAAACGCAATGCCCTAACATGCAGATATTCAGGAATGTATGGCCATTGTACTAAATGAAGAAATATACCAGCAGTATATGTTTGATTCCAGCATCTCTGAAGATGTGTCATTAGAAAACAGCATTCCTATCTGATCATTTTTTATTCAGCCATAACCAACTCTTTAGTAATTTCTTAATATATATTTTGGTGGGGGAGGGGAATTGTACACACAAAGGGCAAAAAATATAGGTATCAGTTAGAAACTCCCACTTAGTCTGCAAGTCCATAAAACTCAGCTAGAGAAAGGCCAAGCAGTTATTCATAAAAAGAAAATACAAATCATAGGAAATGTTCCTGAGCTGGAATGGCCTGCCTTCCTCATCTAATGCAGAGACTTTTCATGCATGCTTACCAGGGTAGTATGCATCAACGTCCAGTTTCTGTGCTGAAGTAAGTGTTGGTGAGCCAAGCTCAGACTCTGGAATTCGAGGGCTCTCAACAAACTTTGCCTTCCTCAGGGGGGCTAAAGAGAAAGGAAAGAGGAGAGAAGCAGGAAAAAGAAAGAAGAAAAGAGAAAGAAAGAGAGAGGTCATGAGTAAAAGGAACAGCAGGCAACAGATGGAAACACTTAGCTAAACGACACACTGTCAGACTCATATCAGGTTACTCTTTTTTTGGTGGGGGGGACAGAAAAAAAATTATCTGCATTCTTCACAAAGGAGATGGGTCTTGTTGAAGAGCTACAACAAACTGGAGTATTTTACTCTAAAATGGTCAAGCATCAAGGCATTGTATTAGTTAGCTAAACACCTTTTTTTCTCCCTGCTTCGTTAAGTAAATCTTTTATAGAAAACAAATAGATCTGGATTAACAGCTACAGAAAGGCTAAGATTGTTAAGAAATCTTGAATATGAAATGTTGGATAATTAATATATTTCTTTTGAATAGAAGTCTCAATTTTAAATATAATTTGCATTCAATAATGTCAGATTTAGAAAATTCAGTATTAAATATGAATCATCAGACTGAATTAAATTGTTGAAAAAAGAAAGAAGTCACCTCATGTCTTGGTTTAGGACCCCACTTGATTGGAGAGATTTAAAAGAAAGAAGCAAAAATGTTGTGGGGGTTTAAATACTCCTTGAGCTGATATAGCAAAACAATACTGACTTTTGGTTCTAAAGAGAAGTGATTAAATTATAGATTTGAGCTGTCAGCATTCTTAAGGCACTGGGTTCTGGGATATCTGTGTGTAATGAAACATAATTTTATAGAATATTTTTAGTACCAAGATTTTAAACAGCAAATTCTTAGCAGCCATGAAAAACAAATCTAGAGAAACGTGGTTCATAGAGGCAAAGATAACTGGGTTACGTTTGACAATATTCAGAACAAAATAGATCATGAAAGTTGCATTTGAATGAATTCACATGTTCATTGAGGTGCAAGTCTAATTTGAAAAATTATTTTAAGAAAGCAGTATAATAGGTTCCATATCTAACATCTCTCTGAAGCTCATCCTCCAGTTTTATAATTTGAAAGACTGTTTTATACTTATCAATCCTGAAAATTAATCGTGGGGCCTGAAAGTCAAGCTGCGTCCTTCCCCTAACATGCACTACTTGTAAGAAGATTCTCCAGGTCAAATTATGACTTTACTGGCAGATAGTAATCTCACTAATGTTAATAGGATTATAACTGACTTGCCATGGATCTGCAAATCAGTTGGTGGTTCTGCAGATGATACAAAAGGAGGAATAAAATGCAGTTCACTTACTGAGTATATCTACATGTACAAGTAATGTGAAGCAATAAACTCCAGACCAGTTTGAGCTGGACTAAACTACTCCTGGGTGCAGCATCTACATGTGCACCCAGGAACAGCAGCAATTTAAACCAGGGTGGAGCAGACCTCAGGCTCCAGGGGCAGCATCAGGTGGTGAAGGGGCTGGCTGGGGCACAAAGGTCCTGAAAGTGTAGAGTCATGTGGCTAGGTGGCAGGCAGGAGTCTGACTGCCAGCTGGCTGGGTTTAGCGAGTGCAATTTATGCCTGCGGTCAGCATCTACACATGCATTTAATCGCAGTAAATTATCCTGGCATAAGATAGTAATGCAACCTGACACAGATAGCATATGTTTCACAGCTAATAAGTTTACTTCACAGTAAAGTGCATGCGTAGACGAGTCCACTGTGTGGGCAAGTAATCTGATATCTGCAAGAAAAAATTTATGTGACTTCCCATAAGAGTAACTCCCAGACTGAATACATTCAGAGGACTGGATTCTGCCATTTGCGTCACTGGTGCAACCGTAGAACAACTCTGTAGAGTAAGACTCTTGGGATTTATACTACTGTAATTTAGGGGAGAATCTGTTTCAGTGAAGCTGATCTGCTGAGTAACGTTTTTATTCTGGCACTTTCCAGAGCACACACTAAGGGATATTGATATACATACACCACAGGCACCTTGGTCTCCAAGGTTACACTGTGCAACAGAATCCACACTGTGCAATGTGATGCATTTAAAAATTTAACTTATAAAAAATGTCATTAGCTAGTTCATAGTTCACAAATCATGAAAGTGTGCGCCCATAGTTATGGAACTGAGATAAAGGAGGAGAGAATAAAAATATGATAATGAAAACGTGTAAATAATAATCCTACTGTAACATGGAAGTAATATTTAGAAGCAACCCAAGTAGTCATCTAAGCAAAGATAATTTTACTAACATTTCAGCAGTAATTGTACTTATGAAGGAAAACGTACTTAAAAGAATGACTGAGGCAATGGCCTGACAATATTATCTTTACTGTAAGATCTGGCACAACACACATCATACCTTTAGAAGAAGCAAATTTTTCTAGCAATATTTTATTACTGTTCAAGTAAAAAATGGAAGGACTTCAATACAACATACAAACAGCTATTAGCTTGTCTTTTTCTTTGTAATGGTTTTGGGTCTAACCAATTTCAGAGCCATAATATAATGTTACACTAAGGTAAAACTGAGCAAAAGGAATTGTTGCAGTTCAGAATATATAGCATCCTCAGACTAAAAAAAAAAAAAAAAATAGTGGATCATAACTGCATTTCTATTAAAGCACTGAGATAACAGGAGATCAGGAGATCAAGGCTTTAGGGGTTATTTTGGATCTCATATTAAAAAGTAGCAGTAAAATACACAAATATAAAAAAATCTCTCTACTGTTGTGAGTCTCTTTCCATTCTTCTCTCTCATTCTGTAAGCCAAAGGTCTCTAGTTCATTACAGTATTTATCTAGATTTCAGACTTACATAACTTCCAAACTAAAGGCCATCTATCTAAAGTCCTTGGTACCATGGCATGCATTTAAAAATGCTTTCTTTAGATTTTTGCTCTTCTTAACATTAGATCCTCTTTTAATCATCTCCGTTTCTTCAGTTGAGAACTCACATTGATAATAAACTATACAAATCCATTTGGATTCAGTGGGATTTAGGCATGTACTTAACTGCTGTCCTGAATTAGGGACATTTCCTCAATCAAAGTAAATTTCATAATACACACAAAACATTTGCATGTTATCCTTTGCTTGGTGTCACATTTGCATTACAACACTGCACTGAACACTAAAAAATGTGAACACTTATTTAGCATCCAAATTGTTTGAATACATTTACTGGGGCTAAGGATGTTATAATGTGCAACAGTATCTACAATAACAGAACTTGAGTCTATGCTGAATTTAGGACATGAACACTACCTCCAACAACAGCTGAATCTTAAATCAAATAGCAATCAAACCTTGTTCAGCTAACAGGGGTAAACATGGGTCAGTCACAATAATGACCTCTTTCTTACTTCGAAAATGAATTTGATGCAAAATGCTGAACTGAAGGTGAAGGCAATCAGAACTTGTAGTACAGATGATATCTTTTATTAGACCAACAAGATTTTGGAAAAAAAAATATTTAATTGAACTGAAGGTGAGGCAGCCAGCAATCCTCTCTTTCTCCACACAGCAAGTACAGTAGGCAGCCAACTTTGTAAGGCAGTACCTAAACTTTGTTCAGGAGATGCTACTAAGATATGTGAGAGGGCAATATTATTCGCTAATAAGAGCTGTGTCAATGAGAACATGAAGAGCTGTAAAATAATCACTTTGGGTCATAACTAGCAGGAATTAGATTCAATTAATTGAGAAGAAATTAAAGCGTTGTATCCTACTCGCATTCTTCTGAGCTATCTCATCTCTATGATTTACTTGTTATAGAGCACGTGATAATGATCATTACTACTGCCCAGTCAGTGTCCACTTCCAGTATGTCTTGAAGTGGACTGCATTATGTATGAATACAACAGCCATAAATGGGTACTTATAGGAGCCATATTTATTTGGCAAAATATGAAAGTTTTTGTACTGTTTTACATTCAACTTCTTCCTCTCTGCGTCTTTAAATTTATGCCTTATGTTGCTCTGGCTCCTCTTTGCAGTGAATAGAGAAAACTGGACTGAAAAGCAGAGGACACAAAAGGATGAAAGGCAGTAACAGACAGGAGGCTTGACTGTAACTGAATGCATGCGATGCCACTGAACATATGTAAGATATCTTAATTGACCATGGTTCCTCATAGAGAAGCTGTAGTAAAAATCCCGCTCACCTTTGGGCAGTGGACATAAAAAATGTGAACAAAGAAGAAGAGCTTTGTTAAACACAAGCAGCTGTGACATCAGTTGGTTTGCTTGGCCTTAACTGCCTCTCTGTTATTTAGAGTGATCTGGTCACTTGCTAAGATGAAATATACATCAAGGCCATCTGCCTGGAGGCTTGTGAGCTGAAAGTGGCATGTGTGGGGTTCAGTTGTGGCCCCTAGACTCCTGCTTAGTTGCCGTTCCCTCGTTCAATTCTGGCTGCAACAGCAGTGGTGTGTGTGGTGCGAGTGCTCCAAGGTTCCCTTCTGGCTTTTGCTGAATGCCACACTGCACATCTCAGCCCAGGTAGCTGAGTGTGAACTTAGGACCACACAGTGTAGCATTTTGGAGGTGGGCATGACTGCACAGGCATGCAGTGCAACAGCAGAGGGAGAGGGTGCTGGAGCATGGTGTAGTGAATGGGAGCATGGTGCAGCACGGGAGGACTTCTGCATGGCATGTGCCTGATGGGACATTCGGTTCCCAGATGCCTAGAAGTTGGACAGTCCTGATGTACGTGACAGAACTGCCAAAGGCTTTAGTTACAAATACATTTTTCCATCTATAAAATCAGAGTTGTATGTATCTCTATGCTCCTTGTACTAGAAAAATCAGGAGTTCCTTGTGCTCTTACAACGACACCTTTAAAGATATTGGTAGAAGCTCTAAAATCTCTAGGTCAAAATGCTGAAGCCAATTTTAATGATATTCTGCTTAATCTTCAGGGGCTGGCTTACTGAAGTTTGAAAAATCAGTTCTGAAAGGTATGTACTAGTCTGAAGAGTGCTTGCTAATTCAGCTCTCAGTAACATTACAAGGGATTGCTTTTCTCTAAAATCAGTTATATCTAATGCCCCCTTCCATTCTTCCCTGATTTCCTTTCTTTACTAATTTTACACACTTGTGAATTCAATTCTCATTTATTTACATCATGTGTATGATTTGATAACTGGTAAACAAGATGTAATATCAATGATTTAAAATAATGGTAAACAAATTATCTTACAGCAGTTTAGTGTTGATAAGACCTGCACACTTTTATATAACTTCAACAATATACATTTTCCTAAAACATAAGTTTAGGCATCATAAAATTATGAGCAATTCTTTCATTTCTGCCTTTCATTTTAGACTCAAAAGTATGCAAAGTAAAATGTATTGAACTGGTTAAAAATAAAGTATTGATACCATTCTTCAAATGTATATCGAAATGTCAACTTAGCCCTATTGAATAAAAAGGATCAACAAATATCTGAATATCTGAAGTACATATTCCTATTTGGTTCAGGGAAAAAAGAAAGAAAATCAGGCAAAAGAAGGTAAGGAATGATATGGTGACAAGACAAGGAAGGATTTGCAATTGTAAATTCCTAGAACCATAACCCTGACAAACCAGATATTCATCCTAACACAGATGTAAATGTGGACAACAGTAGACAAAAGGTTTTGAGTCATAGTTCAGAAATTCCTTTTAAAATTTTGGTATCAGTGATGTTCTGTGAAACCTACTAAAATAAGCACTCTGAAATCATGAGTCTCAAATATTTAATTTTGGTGTATGTGTAAAGTACGTGCAGGGGAGGAGAACTCTGAAGTTCCTGAGAAGGCATTCAGCAGAGTGCTCTCCAGCCAGAGGAGCTCTACTTCCCCCTGCCCCAACCAAAGAAGAGGAGCCTGTCAATAAGTTCACTCACCATGGAGTTGCCTCCCTTCTAGGATGTGGTTGTTTTAGCTGGGCCAACAGCTGTACTTGCTGCAGGTGAGCTTGGTCCAGTGGTGTAGTGAGGGAGGGGGTCATGGCCCCAGGGCACTGCCTGCAGGGGTAGGGCAACAGCCAGGCTAAGAGCCCACGGCACCTCCCACATTTGGTGTGTGGCCCACCTTCCCGCCTGGGGGCTGTCCATTTCTTTACCTGTTATGGCAGGAAATTCTGGCCGCCATCCCTTCCCTGGCATTCCGTGATGTCAGTTTCCCCATGGAAGTGCTGTGGGGTGGGCTCCGCACCGTTTGGATCGTCTCTGGGGTGGCAGGGGGAATTGTGAAAACTTAGCTGGGCTCTGGGGCCAGGGAAGGGAGTTAAATACCCCATTCCCCCCCTCAAATTTACTGCTGGTTGCAACTGTGGACTACAAATCCCAGAGGCACCTAGAAGCATGAAGAGGAAGTTATGAGAAACCCTGCAGAGTCCTGCTGCTGTAATTCTGGACTGTAAGTCCCAGAGATCTTGGGGGGCAGCAGACAGAGGAAGTGAACACACAGGGGCTTACCCCTGCGTGGCACAGGTCTCCCAAGCCCCACTCTGCTCCACTGTGCACAGAAGGGGAGGGGGAAATTCTCCACCCCCTACTCCCGCATAGCAGCAAAACAAAATGGGGCTTGGACAGCTGTTCCAGGTGGGGGGAAGCCCCTACAGCAGGGACATCTAGTGCCCCATGCCTAGCTGTGGTGGCAGGCACCCAGCATAACTATACTCACAGCCACTAGGGCAGGAGGTAATGACCTGCTTCACTCTGGCCAGGGCTTTTAAACTCCCTGCTGAAGCGGGGAATTGAACAACCTGCTGGGGCTTAGCCTATACTAGGCTGCCCTTGGAAACATGTGGGGCTTACATAATGTTTCCAGAGATCTGCTACCTTTCTTCTGAGCACTTCAGGTAAGTTTAAAAAAAAAATTCCTTGCCCTCTCTCTCCCCCATGGGTTTAGGCCATTTCTGGCCAAACTGCAGTTTTCTAGGGCTTTGGGGGAAATGATAAATTTGGGGCTTTCCCCTAAAATCCCCTGAAGCCTAAATTACAGTAGTGCCTAGTGATACTACAAAACAAAGTGCTCTAGAGAAGTTCCTGTTTCATTCATGAGCATTACGTAGCATTTCTGTCATTTTTGTAGCACTACAGAGAGTATGCATGCCTGTCCCTTCAACTTCTGTAATGCCAGAAGAATTTATGTAGCATGACAAATGTACCATACTTACTCAAATCTAATTTGACTGAAAATTTAAGATGATTCCCCAATAATAAGTTTCTCGACATGGAAAATGTATAAATTTGTTCTAATTTTCCATGTATAGCATCTAATTATTGGAGGGATTCTTTTTCCACCATTGCAGGGGAACAGGCAATAGGGAGTTACGTGGTGTGAGGACATCAAGCAGATTGCCTCCTGCTTGTGTCAGTTCCCCTGTTACCTTTGCTCCCTGCCTACCCCCTCACAGCCTGGGGTCCCCCTTCCTCTCACAGCCTCTGTTCTCCACATCCCCTCCAGGCTCTGCTTTTCCCACTTCTCTGCTGCCTCTGCTCCCCTGCTCCCTACTAGCTTTTGATCCAAGTCAGCAGGCTTCATTGCTGTTCTAGCCTGGGGCACTGAGCATGGCCCCTGCTCAACTCAGCCCAGCCATATAGCATCAGTGTGGGCTGTGTACTGCTGCTGTGGGGCAGGCTGGGGCTTTGCTCAGTGCCCCAGGCCACAGCATGTGCAAAGCCTTCCAGCATAGGGCAAAAATAAGCAGGGAAGAAGAGGGCCAGGTGGAGGAGCAGAGTTTGTGTGTGGGGTTGGGGGAGAATGGAGAAAAGAGGCTGAATGGGAGAGAGAGAAGAATGTAGAGGTGGCAAGGGGAGGAGACAGGCAACTACTGCAGTTATGGCCCTGACCCCAGGTAGGGGCTGAGGCCTGAGCCAAAGCACTTGCCTGCTCCCCATTTCCCCCATACACAACTGTAAAATGAGGGGCTTGTTCCCCCTTGTTAAACTTTGAGGAGGTGGGGGGAACCTTGTCTCAGAATCAAGTAAATAAAGTAACATCTGTTCATGCCTCAGACTCATCTAAAATATATAAGGTATTCCACCAAAAACACTTACCTCTAAGGAGAGAATTAAAGAACAAATAACGCATGACATGTTATGTGGCTTAATGCACAACTGGAAGGCATGTGCACACTATGGTGATGAGCACAGGATAAGAACCACTGTATGGATATAAACTCCTGGAAGGCCACTTCAGCATTAATACCAGGAAGAACTCCTTCACAGTCAGGGAAATAAATGTGGAATAAACTTCCTCCAGAGGTGGTGCAGTCACCTACCCTGGAGGTTTTTAAGAGGAGACTGGACAGTCACCTTGCTGGGGTCACTTGACCCCAGTTGTCTTCCTGCCTAGAGCAGGAGGGCTGGACCTGATGATCTGCGAGGTCCCTTCTAGCCCCTAACATCTATAAACAGAATGCTTCAGACTGTGGTTTTGGCATTTGCTCAGTTCAACCAAAATGTGGAAATACTGAAACAAATCCCCCAAAGAACTTTATGTTGAGAACAATACGAAAGCAGCAATCTCTAGATCTCCACTAGTCAAAGTTTAGCGAACCCTGTCTTTAAGTATAATTAAGACAATATCATTTTTTAATTGAAAGATATACTGCATTTACTTGATTAGAAGATGACCCTGGTTATAAGATGACCCTTCAGTAATTAGGTTTTATATATGGAAAATTTATAAATGTGTTATAATTTGCCAGGTATAGAATCTAATTATTGGAGGTTTGCCTTGAAATTGCCCCCCACTCACACTGTTACAGCACCAGTGTGAAACTTTACAGAAGGACAAACAAATGTGTTGGGAGTGGTGGCAATTAAACTACTGAAGGGGAAACACGTTGACTCAGCATGGATGGTTGTAAGAAATATCCTACTGGTGAGAGGTACAACACAAATTGTGCTTGATGAGCTTATCTAGGTGCCCAAGGGAGAGGTACAGGGAAGAAGAAATGGTGTGACATGTATTTTGGGAGTGTACATATATATGCAAAGGGAATGTGGGAAAGGGTCTGCTGCTTTCTGAGCATAACCAAAATAAACCTGTCATTAGCACAGTAGATGGTACTATACGGATTCATACGAAAGTGACTGGAGGAAAAATTATTAAGGACTTCCTTAGCATGTTTTAAAACTAGTTTACAGAAAGTAAGAAGGCTGCAACTTTTTAAGGGGTTGGCTTTCACCTGAAAGAAAGTACCTGGAAGCTGGGGTTGCATGAACTGAAATACTACATCAATCAGTACAAGGAAAAGATTGGAAAAGATGCGGTGGAAAAGAAGGGTAGGAAACAGGACTGGACACACTTGTTTCACTAAACCAACAGAAAGGACTGATAGAGAGGGGCAGAGAGTTTCAGGTCATTACTGAGCGAATCGTTTTTCATGGGTTTCTATATGAAGTGCTGTAAAGGGTTCTTTTGTGGGACATTAACATGTGTTGTTTAAGGGTATAATATAGTTGTATGTTTTTGGATACGTTGTTATTTTTGCAATATGAAACTTTGGTAGACAAGGATGCTCGATTTGGGCACATATACACATACGAGATGTCTTGATTAATCAAGTCTGCTGGAGTGTGCTAATTAACGTGCCACGTGTATTCAGCATCCCCATACTTCAAAATGGCAGTGGGAGCACTTTAACTAAAGCTCGACCAAGTTTCAGTTCAAGCAAGCGCTCCTGTTGCTGTTTTGAAGCACAGGACACTGAATAAATGTGACACTGCAGATGCTTTAATTAGAGCAGCTCTTGGAGCCACTTTAATTAAAGTGCCCGCCACCCTGGAGCACATGTACAGATGCCCTATGTGAAGCTTTTTAAGTGCAGGGTGGTGTGTGTTTTAATAAAATTTGGGGGGGGGGAAGAAGGGGGGAAAGGCTCCCATCAGTATGTTTGCTTAATATGAGCCAAGTGTTTTACAGTCATGCTCAGTATTGACTGCATTTAAATCACCCTAGTTGGTTTCCATTGCTGAACCCATGCTGCTTTTGGCAGCAGTTTAATGATAGATAATGAATTTAATGAGGTTTCCTTGTATGTGATTATAAGATGAGGGGGAACCTCATCTTGTGTTTCAGTAAATAAGGTACTACACAAAATTTCTTGATTGGATGACAAATATTTGTTTTTAAAATTATGGTTACTGATAACTGCCTCCCAAGATAATTTTTAACATATGCTTGTCATGGCCATCCTTGACATTCTTGGTCAGCAATCAAAATTACTGAGTAATTTAATTACAAAATCATAAAGGAAAATTATCTCCCTCTCCCAAAAACTTATGGGACTTTATGATATAATTTGTATTTTTGGTTTAGAAATTCTATTCTTAACTGCACAGTCTGAGGACACAGCTCACTTGCATGCACATGCAGCGTAGGCTATGCACTTGCTGCATACATACATCTGTTCCAGACATGTAGAAGGACTTGAATTCAGGAACAAAAAGGTCTTCTCCTTTTTTGCCCCCACCCCCTGCTGAGTGTCTAGGACACTCACCTGGGAAGCAGACTACATGAACTTGAGGACCCCCACTCAGCCAGTGGGTGTTTGAACATGAATAATGCTCTGGCCAACCAGGGATTATCCAGGTCTTTGTCTGATGCTCCTTTTGAATGGAAACGCAGTCCCTTGAACCTAACAGAAAATGGAAAATAATGGATACAGGTTTCTGTTAGGTTCAAGGGCCTGGGGCTCAGTACAAAAGAAGCATCAGACAAGGACCTGGATAATACGTAGTTGGCTAGATCATTGTGCAGGTGACTGGGGGGCCTAGAGTAGGAGGACAGCTTTAAGAAAAGTGCCAGAAAGGACCTGGATAATGCCGGACTTCTGGTGTGGTGATTAAAACTAGTGCACATGTCTCGTCTGTGTGCCTATATAATCATCTATGTGTGTATAAGTGCCAAAAATGGCCCAGAGATGACCAGAAAGGAAACAGAATATCACCCTAAGGTGGATTGTTTGGGTACACTTCATGACCATATGCCTTTACAATTTACAAGTGCTGTGCTATGGTTTGTCGGAGTGTTCCCTGGCTCTTTCTTCCATTCTTTGTCAGTCCTACGAATTTTATATAAATTACGTTATCAAACTGAATAAATCATGCTAACATCTTCCATACATATAAACAGTAAATAGATATTACATGAACAGTAATATTTTAGAACTGTTTTTATATAATAGAATTATAAAAAAATGTAGGTCTGAAAGGGACCTCAAGAGATCATCTAGATATCTAGATGTTCTCTTGAGGTCCCTTTCAGACCTACATTTTTTTAAATGAAGGCGTGCAGAAGAACTGGCAGTTACTGAAAGAGACTAAATTATATGCACAATGGCAAATTATCCAACTGCAAAGGAAAGACAGGAAGCATAATAAGAGATTATTATGGATATATCAGGAGCTTTCAAATGACCTGAAAATCAAAAAAGGACTCATACAAAAACTGGAAACACAGGTAGCTAACTATGGATGTATAAAAAGGAATAGCAAACCATATGGTGATGAAATCAAAAAGGCTAAGAATCAAAATTAGTTTAAAATATCAAGGGACATGAAAAGGCTACAGGGAAAGGTTCTATGCGTGTATTACCAGTAGGAAGAAAACAAAGGGAAGTATAGGTTCATTACTAAATGAGAGAGCAGTACAAATAGCAGGAGGGAACATAGGAAGTGTTCCAGTAGGTAAAAGAGTTCAAAAAAGGGAAAGTAATCAATAGTTCTCCATGGCCAGAGGGAGACAGACAAAAATAAATCAGCTTAATTTGTAGCAAAGCTTTACAATAGACATTAAGGACACCTTTCCAGCTGATAGAATGGTGAAACACTAGAATAGACTATGTAGGCAGGTTATGAAATTAATCGGAGATTGTTTTAAGTAGTAAGTTAAAGAAAAATTTGTGGGAATGGTCTTAATTACTTGTTCCTGCCTCTGTGTAGGTCTGAAAGGGACCTCAAGAGATCATTGAGAGATCAAGATTATCAAACTGAATAAATCTTGCTAGCATCTGTATTGTATTCCTTGATTATTTAATATCTTCCACACACATGAACAGTAACAGATATTACAGGAACAGTAATATTTTAGAACGGTTTTTATATAATAGAATTTAAAAAAAAAAAATGTAGGTCTGAAAAGGACCTCAAGAGATCATCTAGATCGCTAGAGCATTCAAAAAAATCCACATTACAAAAAATGTAGGTCTGAAAGGGACCTCAAGAGATCATCTAGATCTCTAGAGCATTCAAAAAATCCACATTACAAAAAATGTAGGTCTGAAAAGGACCTCAAGAGATCATCTAGATCGCTAGAGCATTCAAAAAATCCACATTACAAAAAATGTAGGTCTGAAAGGGACCTCAAGAGATCATCTACAGGGGGTGCTGCTGCTAGCACTTCTGCTGATTGGCTGTGGGGACCCCCCCTCCCCCGGTCATCAATCAGCTCCTGGGGGACCTTCCCCCCCTGATTGCCAATTGGCCACTGGGGAACCACCCCCCCAGCTTGTCTGGCTGCTAGGGGACTCCTGCCTTCTCAACCAGCTGCTGGGGGTACAGTGACCCAAAAAAGGTTGAAAACCCCTGCTGTAAATGCACTCAAATCAGTCATTAAAAGATTATGAAAATAATGAGTTACACTACAGTCCATATTTTTTGTATTTTTATGTTGAGTATTAGGATTAATTTTGGTTCTGTTTGGGTTAAATTCCAGGAGTCCATTCTATTAAAAAATAAAAAGGAGACAAGAAATGTTTCTACAATTTAAAATGATCACCTTTTCTCTGTCTCATATTAACACTGTGTTGTTAGTCTACTATACTTAAAATCTCTTGAGCTCACTAATTCTATTGCATTTTCTATTTATGTAATTATTTCTCTGTTACGCAGTTCATAATTGAGCATTTAATTAGGAAAGATTTTTTTTATTAAAAGGCCTTGATAAAATGACAATGCAGTGGATTACTGAAAGACTTTCATCTTTGAAATTCATTTCCAGCTATCTAAAGAATATGCTCAATCTTGTTAAAAGGAAAATAAATGCTAATTATCTGAGTATACAAGGTGATCTGATTCTTCAGTTCTCACTGTGCGAATTTACTGCATGGACCACAGCTGCAGAGTGGTTAAGACAGCACCTCACAACCTTTTGAGACTTCAGGCACCCCTTGTTAGACACAAGGGAGTCCTCAAAAGACTTAAGGTAGCCATTAAAAATGTCAGTTCTTCATTTTCACACATTTTTTGACTGCAGAAAAATACTAGAGTAATTGTTCTGCTGCAAAGAACTTAGAAAGACCACCACAACAGGTCATAATGCTTTAAACACTATGGATTCCTATTTGAAACTTCTGGGTTTATCTTGTGAATCGCATTTGCACACTTAAGAGCACTAACACTGTGTAGCATGCCATGGGACTTCTGAAAGGACCTCAAGGCACCCCAGGTTCCCACGACACCGTGGTTGAAAAATCACTGGAGTTAAGATGTCCTACGGCAATTTCAGAGGTGAGGATTCATTCTTCACAAGGTCATTCAAGCTGGGAAGAAAAAGGCAGCCTGACATAGGCTCTCCAGCACCAGGTGGCCATAGAAATCAGCCCGCCTTGACCCGGCAAGCCTGGTAATCCACTATACTTATGCACGCTGTTTAATTTCCAATTAGAGAGAGAGAAAAAGGGAGAATAGTTACATTTATGCATAAAAATATATTTAAAGAGAGTAAAATGTGAGAAACACTTGACTTATTTTGACACTATAATTCGCTGATAATAAAATACATTATTTTGAACATTTTATAGGCTTTCTCTGCTCTCTTTTCTTTAAAAGTGAAACCTAAGAATACTAAGAACTAATGGGAATTAAGAATACACTGGGCCTAGCTTGATAACGTTTTATAAGGAAGAACATGCAAAAATGCTGACTGATTACGCAAGACTTTAGATGACTACCTACATTATAGGAAAGTTTATAGTAAGTATTTGGAATATTTACAGAAAATAAAGACAGATATATATATTCTATACATTTACGTTACAAATATGGCTGAAGACTATATGGATGTCTAAAATAATTGTTTTCATCCGCAGTTAAAGGCAACAAGTTAGGAACATTTCAATTTCCCCCCACAATAGCATGGCAGCTGGAATCCTCATACCCAATGTGGGCATGACCTACTTGTAGGCCACATGGAACTCTGTTACACAGAATCACACCCTTCCATATATATTATATACACTATACTAATCTTGTTCCCAAGGAGGGGCAGAACATACAGCTCAGTTCAAAGTGACCTGAGTGGTATTTCCATTTGGTGGACACCTTATGCACAATAGAGCTGGTGAAATTCTACTGTGTTATGGACTTTCAATTACCGTAAGCTGGAGAAGAGATTGGAATTTGCCATTTGCATCTTTCTGAATAAGTAAAAATATTATTTCCCACCAGACCTGGAGTAAAATATTCCTATATATGCTGCAAATATGTCAGAATAGCTCTCTGTTTAAACTGCACAATACATTTAATGTAAGTTTTTATATTTTAATTAAGTTTATTTTATTTAAGTTTTGAACAAGCATGGATTGTATTTTACACTTGTATATTTAACCAGAACTGGATTACGTGATTTAGGTTTACTAAAATGGCTGATGATTCACTAGTTTTACAAATAACCTACCAAGCATTTGGATCACAAAAGGGAAGTCAAGAGACTTGTTTTAGAAGGGAGACTTGAGAAACTCACTTTTCAAAGATAGCAAGAGTGGCATTTTGTGCCACGCTCTTCACAGGTCGTATATTCCCCCATATTTAGTTAGTAATGAAGACTGCCTTGCCAGAGACTGATTCACATGTTGGAAGCAGCCCAATGACTACGTAATGCCTCCGAGAATTGCCTTTATTGAAGTCGTTCTTGTACTAAAATGTTTTAAGTGCTGCAGTGTTATTGATCCACAGAGCTTCTCAAACAAATAACTACTAGTTTCAAAGTGGCTGGACCACACCCAACAAAGCTCTAGCTATAGTCTTTAATCTCTTCTACATGCCCAAGAGTCTTTGTTCTGTTCAGGCCTGAGCCATATAAACACTAGATCACAGCTCACACAGGGTTCTACCATGACATCAGGATGACAAATATGTAGAAAGCGTTTTTTCATTAGATTAAAGCTAAAATGAAAGTATGCAAAACCATCTGTAAAGGTAAACAGAAACCCCAGTTCACCCCCCAGTATTTGTTAATACCTATATAGAGCACCTATTTTCATAGATGGACATTCCAGAGACAACGCTGTGTTATGCCAGTGATTTTAAGTTAGGGTCATGCAGTACTCCAGGATGCCGTTGGATCTGTGTAAGGTTGCATGGGGTGCTCCACAATATTAGTGATGTTAAATGTTCAAACACCAACATTTGATTCACAAGGTACACCCAGAATTTGCAATTTGGAATCCATAACATCACAAACATTTCTGATTTATTGTAAGCCTTTCTGACTTCTTCACAACAGAAAGATCACTCTTTTATTTTTTCGTAGTAAAAAAAAAACCCAGATGAAAGCTAAGAGCTGGCATTTGCTGAGGGTTGCCTTGGGTCTAATGAGTGTTGCCTTGTTCCTAATGAGGGGTGCCTTGAGTCTAAAAAGATTGAGAACCACCGCCTCATACAATAGCGATGGATTATTCCATTGTGGTAGAGACCTTGAAAGTCTCTTTAATTAGATACTTAAGTACAAAAGGCCTGTTATTGCCTAAAGATTTGTTAACAAGTGAACCTTTCAGAGCACAGTTATCCCAGCATCAACCTATTTTCAATGCTAACAAAAAGAGCTTACAATCAAAATAAGAGACACATGTCTTTCCTGTCCAAGTTTGGGGGGGCTGGACCCGATGATCTTATAAGGTCCCTTCCAGCCCCTAACATCTATGAATCTATGACTGGGGAGCAGAATACACAACCAGAGTGAACTATGTGATGGCAGCAAAAACCGATTTAGTTCCATGATGAGGGGAGGGGGCAAGGAGATCAGCTAAATGGAAAAAAAGGAAAGGAAGCAGGATGAAGGGGAAAGAGTAGGCGAGATGGGGCATTTGGAATGTAACAGAGGTCAAAAGACTGAAAAGGAAGGGAAGGAAGACAGCAAACATCCAATCACATCAGGATACAGGATGTCTAGTCTAAACCACTGGAATTTTTCTAACACCCAATGTGCCTGCTCTGGCTGGTTCTGCAGCTACTGCTATCAGCTGAAGTCACTAGTTAACTCTTCTCCACTTCTACCTTACTTTCCACATGGTGGGGTAGGCTGGGGGCAGGAACTACCTGTGCATCCTAGTGCTCCAAAGGTGGAGGGTTGTCTGCTGTATGGTTCAGTGGAGTACTGGAGAGAAGGTAGACCTTGCTGAGCTCCATTTTACCCTCTCCTCAGGGTAGCTATCCTACATCTCTGATTTTAACTTACTGCTGCTCAATGACTGCATCTTTAAGAAATCCCTCATCAAATATAGAAGGAAGAATGGTTAACAAGAAAAAGGTGAACTAAGTATGGTGAAACCAATATCAATCATGAGTAAAGTAAGTGTTGATTATGATTATAAGTAAGTGTTGTAATGATAATAAGTAAGTGTTGTAATGATTATTTAAACCTTCCTCAAAAATGCCAAACACTATACTAAATGTGCTAAATGGAAGAAAAGGATGCCTCCTAAAACACTAATATGCATATATGCTGTCCTAAAAGGAATAGTAGTTTAATCCTGATCGTGTTTACTGCAATAAGACTATTTATAGTTAATTATAGCAAATTAAGTTTGATGGCTAATTGCCATCACTAGAAAAAATAGACAGAAAATTGAGCTTTTCTTTGGTCAGACTAAATGCTTCTTTTTAATTTAGATTATACCAGACCAGGAATCCCAAAATGAGTGTTGAACAGCTGTTATTTAGAAAACTATGGCAAGCCTTTTAAAAGAAAGGTGTTCTGAGAAAGGATTCCAGGAAAATCTCCCAGTCTCTCTCCACCCAAGTTCACTGTTAGTGTGGACTACCAGAAAGTCTCCAGTTTATTCTGCTTAATGAAGTAGATTTTGGTAACAGCAGATAATTGAAATAAAATAAGTGCATGAAAATGAAAATATTCAACTTAGACCTTCCATTCAATTATACTAGACTGATTTCAATGCCTGGCTGCCAGAAGTATACCTTCTTCAGAATTAAGTGTCATGGTAGTATGGATTTGCCTGGGGTATCCATTCTACATCTTTCTGGCTTTTTACACAACTTTTCAAAATTATGTTTTTGGCTGAAACATCTCAGGTTTGGTTTCGCTGAAGAATTAATTGAGTGTGGGAGGAAGGAGGGTGGGAGAAAAGTATGCAACTCAAAATCTGTTGAGCTATTTGTGTTATCTATGAAAATAAGTCAGTCATTAGCTGACATTTCTTACACGTTTATGTCCTTATCAGTTTACTTTTAAAGCTTTAATTTGGCATGTGCTAAAAGTTGTGCTGAAGGAGAACTTGTGCCACACATGGTTATACTGAATTTAGCCAGTATGTATGTAATTTTACTTAAAATCAAGAGCTCCTTCCAACTGGTGAAAGCAGCACTAGCTCAGTGCTAAGGTGAGGAGCTTTTCTATTTTCCTTCCTTTGCTATATCATTTGATGATCAAAATTAAACTGGATAAGAGAGCGATGTCCCGTGACACAAGAATGGAGAAAGATATGTTTTGCTTTAGCTCTATTCCCTGTTACCCTACAGACTCTTTATCAACAATCCAAGAATTTCTAAATATTGCACAGATAAAATTGAGCTGAAATCCTCAAGGAAGGTCAGGATTTTTATTTTTAAAACAAGCATAGATGCCTTCATCATAACAATCACATTTTAAGTTAACCTGTAGGTATAGCACTATTTGAAATTCAAGAGGGTCATTTTACCCTAAGATCACAGCCCTGCTCATAAAAATGCTACTCTAATGCTTCAAGGTAAAGAATCTACTTTGAGAAGCATCTGTAAACTTCAACAAGCAGAATACCAAAGCAAACACTTTTTTTTTCCATGACTACAGAAACACACAGAATAGACCATAAAATAGATTTTGTGACCCACCTGTCGAAGGAACATTCATTTGGCCACATCTGTTTCCTTGTCAAATTCAATTTTCTTTTTAAAGGAAAATATTGCTTCTCTGATACTGCATAGGATCTTCAGAAAATTACTGAACTGTATCACTCTTTCCACTGCCATATTTCCTTTTCAAAGTTCTCTCAAGAAAAATTCTGAAGTATTTTGAGAAAAGAATTAATTCCTATATTTCTGTTATTTTAAGTTGCAGAACTGGGTCCATTTACTCTCCCTAAATATTAAATAATGAGAGGAGAACTTTCCTTTTCATATGTAAGAAAAATTGTTCCTTGGTTTTATGCAAGAGGCAAAGATTTTTGTGATATCTGTTATTGGACCTAGTTGGGAGAGACTTAAGCACAGTTTCTGAGAAAGAAGCAGACAGAGTTTGAGCTAAGTAGCAGACAGAATAGTGGCCTGTGTAAGACTCCATATGTAAATAAAAACAGTCTGCTTAGAGGAATGAATCATGGCTGTGAAATAAGGAGAAGAGATATTCTCCGAAGTAGGTAACAGGCAAGAGAAATGCAGTACATAGGACAACCTGATTAGCAGCAGAGTAAAACCACTGAAGAGGAAAGAGTGTTGAGTACGTGGAGTGCAGAGAGAATAGCAGGATTGCAAGTAGCTTATGAGTCATGAAGTCAATGTCTGTGTTTAAATCCTGTTTTTTAGAATCTGGTAATCTTATGAATTTTTGTTCCCAGGTCTGTCTTCTGAACGTGTTTTATAAATTTCCCTTGAGCATGAGGTCTGAAGCCAGACAGGGAGCAGCTGTTCTGTGAAAAGTGCACTCTTCCCCATGTTTCTGTCTCCGTCCTTAATTTTTCTCCTGTTCGCTTTTCATGGATTCCGAGTGTTTTGTTGTGAATACTGATTGTTGTGGCACTAGAGATGAGTTGACAGGGTTTGCATTTCTTAGGACCTCTCTACAGTTGTACGTGAAGGTGTGATGGGATCTAGTGTGTGATTCACACAATTGCACCTCCTACCATGCTACATGTGCATGGCAGGAGGCACAATTATGGGTTCACGCATTAAATCCCATTGCGTCTAATTGCCAGTGCATGGCAAACCCAATCCTGGGCTCCTCTTGCACTGGCCAAAAGCAAGTTCCCATGACTGGGAGCTCCTTCAGCAGATACTCTCTTGGGAGATGCAGATGCCGCAATCTCTGAGCCCGGAGGTACATGAAACCTGTAAGGCTGGGAGATTGCCTCAGCCAGAATCTCCCAGCCCCACGGATTTCAGTTGTGGGACTCCCAGTCCTGGCTGGGCGTAGTGCAACCCTGTGGCTAGAAGCTCCATCAGCTAATTGAGCTCTCAGGCACAAGGGAGACCCTACTACATGCGCAAATTAAACCTCAATAACAACCAGCTACATAGTACACATTTCAAGGTTTAACTTCATAGTTGGTAGGAGCTTTTTATAGCATAATAGTTACTTTGCACATGTAGCTGGTTGCAAGGTAATTACACAGTTCACCCTTTAACTCCACAATACCTGTAATGTGAAGAGGGGGCCTTATTAATTTAGCCTTTATTAATGTTGTGTCCTGTTTAGCTTCTGTCAATCAGTACAGAGTTTGCGTCTAATGATAAATTGATTGAGGTTAGATTCTTCTTTTGTTCTCATAAAGTAGATGTTTTTCCAGAATCATGCACAAGTGATGACTCTTTTCGTTGCTGCAGAGAGGTCCTCTTTTGCACAGGTCTCACCAAGAAGTCAGCAAATGAGCAGGTGCTCCACAGTCTGTACTTTACTACACGTGCATATATTTAGAGTAGCTTCAATTTATCAAGCTTGTTTTTGATCTTATAGTCTATGCGCACAAGTGATTCACGCATTGCAATGTTGGCCAGTCTAGATCAGCCCCTCTGGGAAGGTCCTGCTGGGGTTCCAAATCTATTTTGGAATAGCTGATTGCACATAATCTTTCCTTCCATAATCTCGGATGGACCTGTCAACTGGCATGTCCAATGGTGCAATACTGGTCACAAAACGTTTGTGCTCTAAAACATTTAGTTATTTCTGTGTAACCACAGAGTGGATGTCTGGGGTCTTCCATCTATCTTGATCTTTCTTTTTCACTCTCTACCTTTCTTCTGATATCAGGGGGTGCAATGTCAGCAAGTACAGGCTATCCTTCAGTGTGGGCTTTCAATATCCAATAATTTCATGACAGCTGTCGTTTAGAATTGGGTCTAGTTTCTTGATATAAACTGATCATTCTCACATAAGACATGAATACTCTGCAGTGGAGTAACCCAAGGCAATAGCAGTGGTTTGCAAATAGCTGGATTTGCTCCCCACTTCGAAGTGACCAACTTTGAAGCATGTTGTTGCAGGTGCTGACTTTCCCTTTTGTCTTTTTTACACATGCTTTGAAGGAAAGTGTTTGGTCCAATGAAACCACCAAGTACATAGGACTTGGGTGATTTGCAAACCAGGAGCTGAAAATATTTCTCTCAAGGTCTAATTATTGAGGCTATAATTGTTTGATGATCATTATCAGTTTGAGCATGGGATACAAGGTGAGAATTAGGGGTGTGGAGTCAGTGGGGTCCCTGAATTTCTATCACTTGGAAATTGGTACAGGGATTATTTGGGGAATGTACCCCATTATACTTATTATTTTATATTATATCATTAGCAAAATGTATTGTTTTAAAGTTCTGCATTCATAGCACTCATTTGGTTGAGTCTGTAACAGACCCTCACAGGCTTTAAAAGGGGTTCCTCCAACACCAGTACCCCAGTACCCACAGTCTTTTGGGCTCAAGTACAGGCTCCTGCTATTAAGGTATCACAGCTAGGAGTGGCTCTCAGTACTTTCCTGGATGACTCCCAGGAAGCCTGTGCAGTCCATTAGAAACAAAAATGGACAAATATGGGCAGGGGTATTCCTTACCCCAGTGCTCTCCAGTGTAGGGTTTTCCCCTCACTAATGCTTGGCGTCCTTTTGGGCTCTCCACCCTGCACACCCAGCCTATCAAAGCTGGTTTCTGGTCCCCAGCTGTAGGTTGTCTGCCTGTATTGATGTTAACTCAGCCCAGCTGTCTCCCCACAAGTGTCTCCTCCCCTGAGGTTATAAACATCCTGGGCTGTTCCAGCCCCAGTTTTAGCATTTCCAAATGGGGCTTTCCCTTTCCAGGGGTTTTGCTTCCTAGTGAGAAACTTAAGGGGGTTGGACCATCTCTGTGTTCTCCTGAGGCTTTTTGCAACAGAGGGATACTTCTTTCTGCTTGAGAGTGCTCTGCAGGTAAGGGTTTAGCTCTTCCCATGCTCTCGGACCTGTCTAGGGGCTTCTTCTTTTTGCTGCTTCTGAGCAGGCTCTGCAGTTGCCCTGTTTCAAACACTCCTGTGTCCTGCTCCTTTACTTTTCAGGCCACTTGACTTCCAGATACTAAGGGGAAGGGAGTGAGCATATATTTTCCTCCTCCCACTCCCCCCATTCTTCTACACATTGTTAATGAGGCCAGGTTCTCACAGCAAGACAAATAAATTGGGGTAGATACTACAGTCACTGATGCTGATGCTCACAATTAATACCTTTTGGCTTCAATCTCTAATATTTCTTCTTCTTCCCAGGATTTGCATATTCTAGGTGATTTCTATTGTGTATTTAAATTACATCACAGGAGACATAGTTGAAAATAAATGTAGAAATCAGAGAGACTGACTCACTTCCTCTACCTAAACCATCAACATTTTATCCTAATGGGAAATTTAGCTAACTCATCATCATTGGCAATCCCTTGCAGTGGAGGATGACTGTCTGCCATAATTGCCATATCTGTGAGTCCAAAGATGGTTGACGAGGCCTATTTGGGAATAACAGACGCTGTTGCAGCTTGGGCACATGTTTCTGTGCAAGAATGATGGCTCTGGGCTCCTGGTTCAAGCTGTGACATGCTGTTTCTGCCACTCCCACTTTTCCATTTCCTGTTGTTGTCGTAAGGTATCAAAGTACTGAGAACACCATGTTTCAAGATGGACTCAAGAGGAACACCTCAAGACCTAAGGTTGAGGAGGACCAGGTTAGAGTGCTTCTGGAGGGGCTTGACGTGTTTAAATCAGCAGGTCCAAATGCTCTCTACCCCAGGGTGTTGAGGAAGCTAGCAGGGGTTATTTCTGGGCCCTTGGCATGGCTTTACGAGCATGCGTGGTGCTCAGGCCAGGTGCCAGATGACTGGAAGATAGCCAATGTGGTCCCCATCTTTAAGAAAGAGAGGAGGGAGGACCCGGGCAACTATAGGCCTGTCAGTCTTACCTCAATCCTGGGGAACCTTTGAGGAGATCATCAAGGAGCACATCTGTGATGGGCTGGCATCAGGGATGATGCTCAAGGGCAACCAGCACGGTTTTGTTAGGGGCAGGTCATGTCAGACCAACCTGATTGCCTTTTATGATCAGGTCACAAAAGCATTGGATGCAGGTGTCGCTGTGGATGTAGTCTTTCTGGACT
>JAGPOW010003648.1:125307825-125348716 GCA_030014935.1 Caiman crocodilus | reverse complement strand
CATGTCAGACCAACCTGATTGCCTTTTATGATCAGGTCACAAAAGCATTGGATGCAGGTGTCGCTGTGGATGTAGTCTTTCTGGACTTCAGCAAGGCCTGTGACACTGTCTCCCACCCCATCCTCATGAAAAAACTATACAACTGTGGCATCGATGCCTACAGTCAGATGGATTGCTAATTGGCTGAAGGGTCATACTCAGAGGGTGGTGGTGGACAGGTCATATTCGACCTGGAGAGAAGTGGGTAGCAGAGTCCCCCACGGCTCGGTTCCTGGGCCTGCACTGTTCATTTTCTTTGTCAGCGATATGGACGATGGGGTGAAAAGCAACCTGTTCAAATTAGCTGATGATACCAAAATTTGGGATGAGGTGGGCATACTGGTAGGGAGGGAAAGACTGTGGCAAGACCTGGATAGGTTGCAAGGGTGGTCTAACAAAAACAGGATGTGTTTCAATATGGACAAGTGCAGCACCAGTAGTAACCAGCAGCATACTTATAAGATGGGAAACTCCCTTCTTGAGAGCACAGAGGCAAAAAAGGGATCTTGGAGTCATCACTGACTCCAAGATGAACATGGGTCGACAATGCGAGGTCATACCTGGCATGGCTAACCAGACCTTATTGTGCATACACAGGTGCATCTCAAGTAGGTCCAAGGAGGTGATCCTCCCCCTCTACATGACACCAGTCAGGCCACAGCTGGAGTACTGTGTCCAGTTCTGAGCACCCCACTTCAAGAGAGATGTGGACAACGTTGAGAGGGTTCAGAGGAGGGCCACCCGCATGATCCAGGGACAGCAGGGAAGACCCTACAATGAGAGGCTACGGGACCTGAACCTGTTCAGCCTTCACAAGAGACGGCTGAGGGGGGGAACTTGTGATTGTCTATAAACTCAGTAGGGGGGATTAGAAGAGTTTGGGGATTCCCCTAGCGCCCCCCGGGATAACAAGGAATAACGGCCGCAATTTGTTCGAGAGTAGGTTTAGATTAGACATCCATAAGAACTACTTCACAGTCAAGGCGGCTAGGATCTGGAACCAACTTCCAAAGGAAGTGGTGCTGGCTCCTACCCTGGGGGTCTTTAAGAAGCAGCTCTATGCCTACCTTGCTGGGGTCACTTGAGCCCAGTTTTCCTCCTGCCCAGGCAGGGGCTTGGACCTGAAGATCTACAAGGTCCCTTCTAACCCTACTTCTATAATTCTGTGAACCTTGCAGAAGATTCTTCCTCCATTTGGGGTGGTCCTGGGTGATAGTATCCCACAAGTTCATATCAAAATTACATTTTTCAAGTTGGCCTTGAGGACATTCTTGGAGTGCTTCTTCTGCCCTCCTCTTCAGCATGTGCCTTGTCTCAGCTAGGAGAATAAAACTTGCTTCAGGAGTCTGGAGTCAGATATCCAAATGATGTAGCTTGCCCAGCAAGGTTGGTGCTGGATGATCATCACTTCAATGCTTGTGGCATTGTTTGCAAAAGGACACTAATGTTGGTGTGTTTGTCTACCCACTGGATTGAAAAGATCCAAAGACAGCATTGCTGGTACTCCTCCAACGACTGAGGTGTTTCCTGTATGTTGCCCATGTCTCATCTCTGTACAGTAAGGTGGGGAATCAGGGTTGCTTAATAAACCATGAGCTTAGTTTTGGAATCTTTTAAAGAGCGATAAAGTCTAAAAATAGAGCTACCTGGATTAGATTAAACTGGGGGGGGGGGACGGGGGACAACCTTTATGGCAAAAGTGCTACAAATTAGTCCTGCACCCACCTTGAGTACCACTCTGAGTTCTTCTGCCTGATCTACTGATCTACTTTATGCTTTCTGCCCTGTGCTCCCTGCCCAGTCAGCCGCTCTGCTTTCTGTTTCCTGCCATAACTGCCACTGTGCTGCTTGTCTCACTGCCGCCGCTACCCTCCTGCACCCCCCACAATCTACTGCATGCCACACACTGAGGCTACCTGGGCCGCTTATGGCACTCGTGCAGCAGGTTAGCTACCCCTGGATGTGAATTGATTAAACATACAAAGGTGCATTAAAACTTTTAGGCATTATTTGAGTTGGGTTTTGATTTCCATGGACAGGTCTAAAAAACACCACAGTGTGAATCTGGAACCAAATTTCACAGAAACCAAAAGATCTTAATCCATAACTCAGCATATTTTCTTTAACTGGTTTCCAGGAGAGGTTTAACAATTATACTCCAGGTTTAGGTGGTAAAACACCCTGTAACCTCCAAACCCAAAATTAAGCAAGGTAAATTACAGAATGTACAGATTCTATGTAGTACAGCTAGATTCTATGTAGTATAGCTTTAAATGGTTTACAGCTTCCAGGGATCAACATAGCTTTCAAAAAGAAAGGAATACGCTATTCTATAACTTTAATTGTTGGGAAAAATTGCTAGTTAGGAAAGTATTTATCTAACTATTTAAGCTTCACACCTTGAACAAACAAGTCCCCTACTGTATTTTCTTACATCATATACCTTTGTCCCTAGAAGCAGCCCTCAAAGTGTTAAGCAAGGAAGCTAATGTTTTTACTGAAAAAGAAGCAAGCCTGGAGAGACTGTGCATGGCTGCCACTTATGTCTGCTCAGCAAACTGAAGGGGTGAAGCCTTGTGTGAACCCTCTCACAGCCATGGCTATTAGCTGAGTGCCGCAGCTTGTGCTCAAAGTAAAAACATTGGAATAAAAGATCTTTTAACCCATAAAGAACACAGTGAACTTTCCATATACTTTTGGAAGTGTATGTCCGTGTGCGCACATGGATGTACGCTGCTGGTAGCATCTTGTTGAGGTTTGTGATGTGGAAACAATACTTTTTTACAGGATCCTTGCAACTGCTCTTTACAAGGCACTTGGGGCCTAACTTTTTATGATGCAGAATAAGTCCTTCTTGGAACACAGAGGGTCCAGGAAATGGGGCACAACAAAAGATAGTCTGCCATACAAGGAAATTCCTGATGCCATACTATCTTTCCAGGAAGAATTATACTATGTCACACCAAGCCTTCATTCTGGAGTTGTTGTTTTTTTTCTATTTTCAGCCTTCCAAAAACAAGGCATGTGTTTTATTTGGGGACAATGTTGTATACAAGAAAATACAGTATTTTGCAGTTTACACGTGTATTTTCACACCAGTCATGAAGATCCCCTGAGTGCAATTTGCTTTAAAGATCTCAGGTAACACCTAAATGTATAGAAATATCATTTAGGTATTCTTGGTGAAACCTTTTCCTCCAGTTCCTCCAGCCTATTAATCTGTACAGTCTGCTATTTCCATTTTTTATCACAAGCAAAAAAAGAGATATTGCCTTTTAGGACAGCGTACACACAGCTGCAGGATGGATTACAACTTTCAAAGGGTGAACATCATTAAAACATTTGTGGCTTCTTTTTGAATGCGCAAACTGATAAAACACTACCTTTGTATCATTAATAAGCCTGAATATAGTGGGTTATTCAGTCTGGGAATATAGTGAAGAATATTTCCCTGGCAAGCAAAGGAGGGTAGGGAAACAAAAGAACATAATTATGCCATATTAAGAGGCAAATAAAAAAATCTCTTGCAAAATGGTGCAGAGAATGTGCCAAGTACATTTTAAACGTAATTTATATGTCCAACATTAAATAAAGGAAAATTTGCATAAATAGTTGACGATGAATGATTAGTTTGTCCAAAGGTCAAAACAGTCAAGTCTATCTCTAACTAGACGTTAGTTTTAATAACAAAAGAATGTCTAGTATTTTGTATTAGACACTACAAATACTAGCCAAAACTACATAAATCATTCTCGTCTAGATCAGCAGTTCTGAAATGGGGGTACATGTACGCCCAAGGGGTATGTGAAGCCTCGTCAGGGGGTACGTGAGATATTTCATGATCTGCAGCTCTACATCCTTTGTTTCCAGACATACATTGTCTAACACAGGTTGAAGGGCCTAAAAAAAGTCTTGACAATTTGAAATTGCAGGGTTTTTACTGCCGCAAAAACACGCATGTGTGTGTAACCCAGATATCCTACTCCTGCTCTATGCTTCAACCTTGCACTGGAAACATTGCTCCTAGGGGGTACATGAAGTTTCACTCTGAGACCAAGGGGTACGTCGACTGAAAATAGTTCAGAACCACTGCTCTAGATCCTTTAGAATATGGCCTTATCTCATCTGAAACATTTGGTATTTGGAGCGTCAACAATAGACAAAGTCCTTATAGTCCAGAATTAGACAAAACAAAATAGAGCACAAACACACCCATGTGTATACACTGACATACGCTTCCAAAAGTATCTGGAAAGTTTACTGTGTTCTTTATGAGATAAAAGATTTTTTATTCCAATGTTTTTACTTTGGCTTGTTTGTAGTAAAGAAAATCTAAAATTGTTTGGTTGCCTCACTGTGTGCATGCTGCTAACAAAGAATGCCAAGCCTTTGAGGTCACAATCTCATCATCAGTATTTGTCTAAGTGCTATTAATCAAGCAGAAACACTAAGATTAAGCACTTGCTTTAATACTCAATAGCTCTCCACAAGTTATTCCTATGGTGGGTGAAACTATTAAGAAAAGTTCACAAACAACAAATACTAATAGGGACAGGGAAAAAAAATTGGTCAGAAGTTAGTGGTAAGCATAGCCAGAAGTGGTTAACGTGTTTCCTCACATGCAAGAACAGAATAGCAAGGAACAGATTCACTGTCTCAAATAATGAAGGGGGACAGGAGGTCTGAGAATAAATGAGAGAGAAATATCTTAAAATAACAAAGTACTGAAAAATAAGGTCACCAATCACCCCACCAACCCACATTTGCCTACCTTCTACAGAGACTGAATCATACCTTCAGCTAATACACTATCTGGAACTATATTTCTATACAGTATACTTTTTCAAACTCCAAGCTTCTGTTTCAATTGTTAATTGTTTCAGTCTGATGAAACATTAACTGCATTTCTGGTGCTTTAGACTATTTCATAGTTCTAGGAAAATATATTCATCATCCCTGTGGCACCTAATCAAGTAAACTGTCCTCTACAGCATAAGCAAAATATGTACAAGGAATAAAATTGTATGACAGTACTCACTCTGCATCATTTGTAACAAAATAAACAGCACAGAACTGTTTAGACTTTCATGAAGAAATAAAGGCTGCACCTGTCAGACTCCTTTTAACTGTAACTTGTATTTCTAGTTGTCTCTGTCAAACTTTAAACACCTACTGCAGGTATGTAGACTTACAGAGTAGATTTTCTATTAGTAGCCAAATCGACAGATATTTCACGTTGGCTTCAGCAGAAGACAGTCATGCTACAGGAAAATCCTACCAGTGTACACATCAGAAGAGATCATCTTTATTCTATTCTTAGATAAAAACTAAGTTAAAATGAAGTTAAGGTATTTGAACTGATGAGCAACTAAGAATGAAAATTATTGCAGGGAGGTAGTTTTGATGTCTAAAAAAAAGCTCATTACAAATCCACAAGTGATATCACAATGCCATGCAATAAGCACAGTCCCCATAAGGCATAGGTACCTCTTTCTGTTCTCTAATGCCTATTGCAATGTATTTTCTGAGAACTAACAATAAATTCTGCTCATTTCTGAATTAAAATGAAGTGTAAACCGGCATCTTTAAATATTTAACACTAAGAGCCAGGCATATTTTTTTGATGTAAACAATTTTAATGAGGGAATCACACAAACACAAATGGTCTTCTACATATAAATTCTCATGCTATACTAATCACTGTTGTGCAAGTCCTTAACTTATTCATTATTTCTAAGAATATGTAATCTCATGCATATGCCACATTTGAACACTTCCTTTAATACTAATGGCCAGATTCATAACTGATGTTCTTCAAAACTGAAAGGTTTTCTTTTAGGGAGCTGGATACATAGACTTTCTCCTTGAAGAATTCTCCAAGGAACTACACTCTTTCACAACAGCTGCCAGCTCTAACAATTTCATTGGAAGTGAGGCTGCAGTTTGGACTTAGTAAAAATGACCACACAGAGTCATATTTATCTGTTCTTCAGGACACTCCTCACTGTCTCCTGACACCACTAGGAGCAACCATCTTCTCTGGGGGCAATCTGTTCCACTCCCATTAGTAACAATGGGAGACAAGTAGTCACATTAGTTCGTACAGTTTGAAGCAAATGACCTAACTGTCACACATTTTATAGTTACAAGAAACTAACAACTTCTCAGAAGAGAGAAACAAATGCTTAAATTGGCTAGCTAGCTGAAGACTTGTCACTGCTGAGTATTTGGTTAAAATTTCATAGGAGCTTACAATACTGCAGAAATGGTAGGAAACAGAAAGGCTTTAAAATGCACAACAGGAATAATATATTTTGGATTTAATGCGTGATAATAGGATCATAGAGAAGTTGGGCTGGAAGAGAACCCACAAGATCACCTAGCCAAGCTCTCTGATCAAACCAGGTTCATCCCTCACTAGCCTAACCCGACTCTCAAAAACTCCCAGCAATGGAGATTCCAGTTTCTCTAGGTAGCCAATTCCAATGGTTGACCACCCTTACAGTCAAAAAGTTCTTCCTAATCTTCAACCTAAGAGTCGTCTGCTGCAGTGTGAGACCATTGTTTTTAGCCCTGATCTCTACAGCCACAGAGAATAATCTATCTTCATATCTGTAATCATCCTTCAGGTATTTTGAAGACTGCTATCAAATGACCCCTCTGCTTCTCTTCTCCAGACTAAACAGTCCTGGATCTTTCAGTTTTTCCTCATAAGCAGGGATCTGGGATTTCCATGGAGAAAAACATGGATTTTCTTTAAAGGAGAAAAACCCAGGAAACCATGGGTTTCCCCTTGCAGAGTTCCAGCCTGCAAGGGGCTGCTTGGGGCTGGGGGGAGTGGGACACAGGTACTGCCATGTGCATGTGTGTGCACACAGACACTTGCACATGGCAGCCAGTGGAAAGCAACTCCTACAGCTCCTGCTAGGTCAGTCTGGGTGGGGGGGAAGCACAGGCGATGAGTGGGAGGGGCAGCCGGGGGGGCATCCACAGGCCACATGTCAGGGGAGTGGGGGAGCAGAGGCAATGGGTGAGGCAGTGCAGGAGGGAGCACCTTGCCACTATGTGTGCCAAAGCAAGGTGTGGCAGGCGTGGCTGCATGGACTTGTGTCCCCCGCTCCTGCTGGGTGGGCAGGGGGCACCTCATGTTGGTGGCCATGGTGTCATAGCACTTCCTCCTGTAACTGGTTCTTCCTGCAGGGCTGCAGAGGCGGCGGCTCATGCCTGGAGGTGGTCTGGTCTGGCTGCAACCCCGTGTCCTGCTGTGGGCACAGAAATTTCTGGAGGCATGTGCCCCTCCTTCCCCATCATGCATTGCCTGTGACCCGCAATGTCACCTATGCGCCCACACACCCTTTTTCTCATAGGCTGGGAGGCTGGGACTGGGGGATAGGACAGCAGGTCAGCAGTGAGGGGCACTAGGCTGGGCTGGGGGGCTGTGGCTGGTAAGTGAAGGGCATTGGCAGGGCCAGGGGCCTGCAGATCTGGAGTAAGGAGTATTGGCAGGGCCAGAGCAGCTGTCAGTTGTGAGAGAGGCACTGGCAGGGCCAGGGGACTCTGGGTTGGGAGTGAGGGGCAATGGCATGGACAGGGGCAAATCAGGGATGTTTAGGACCACAAAGCAGCAGGAAGAACAGCCACAGCTGGACCCACATCCTGGTGAGTGAACAGGGCAGGGGCAGCTCTGATTTTCCATGGTAAAAAAAACAAAATCAAATGCCAAAATATATAGGTATTTAGAAATAATTTTATGATACTGATTGAGACACTGGTAGACTTCTAAATTGCTTTAAAATTATAAATATCTCAATAAAAGAATGTGTCCAGCTGATATCTACATATTTAATAGTGTTTCATTTTAACCAGAGAAAAACATGTATTTGGGCAGTTTTAATCAGAGAATATGGGATTTTCAAACAGAAAAAAACCCAGGATCCCTGCATGAGTCATGCTTCCTGGGCCTGCTAATCCAATAGTTCTCAACCTGTTTAGACTCAAGGCACCCCTCAGAAAATGGGAACTCTTTGTTTTCATGCATTGTTTGACTGTAGAAAAATACTAGAGCAATTCTTTTGTTGCAGGGAACTGAGAAAGACCACAACAGAATGCTTTTAATACTGTGGATACCTATATGAAATCTCTGGTTGCGTCCATATGAGCACGAATGTTTGTTTCCCCAGAGACAAGTAGCAGCAGCATACTTTGTGCTGTTGCTACCTGTCTACAGGGAATGCCTGTGCCACATGCCTTCTGGTGCACAGCAGGTTACTCCAGGTAGGGTAGGGTAAGCTGAGGCCAGCAACTGTGCTGGCCCCAGCAGCTTTACCTGGGGTCCTGAGGGCCTTGGGGAGATGCAGCCACGGCACTCCTGTAGCTGGGACCAGGCCAGCAGCTGGAGCGTGGCTCTGGTGGGCCAGGCTTGAGTTTTAGATGGCACATGCTGCTGCCATCTGCACCTCCCCACCTTTTTTTGGTGCTTCCTGACTCTGGAATCTCCCAGGGTTAAAAAAATCCCCCTGCATGCTACATATCTACATATGCAACACATGGTACTGCAGACATGTCTTGTGGCCCCACATACTGCATGACCATGCTCATCTTTGTCCGGCCGTGGCCTCTGGGTTTATCTTGCAAATTGCATTTGCACCTCTAATGATGCTAACATTGCACAACACCCCACAGTAACCTTGAAAAGGATTCTCAGCTGTGACATGCTGCTTGAGAGTTCCTGTACAAAACAAAGAACCTGGGCAGCTTGCTCCTGCACCCTTTAACGTAAGGGACAGTAGTGCCTTAAAAGTCAACAGCAGTTCAATGCATATGTCACACCAGGTGGTACTTAAACCTACAATCTCTGGATTAGGAAACAAGGGCCATATCCATTAGATCACTGGGGCAAGACTAGGACTAAATGGAAGACTTTGCTCAGTCATAACTAGAGCCTTGGTAGAAGTTTTCATGATAGAGGATTTTGTAGTATTAACACTGTTGTTAAACAAATCTATGTGTAATCCCTTTGGTTAGACAGTTGTTTGTGGTGTGGATAAACATACAATTGAGACTGCTTCAAATGGGGAATGGCTCAAAACTGCATTAGCTGTTATGTTTTTGCTAGGTATTGTCAAGCAGGGAATGATAGAAACGTAGCAAAGCAACTCAAACTTAAACCGTGGATGAAACTGTGCTAAAACTGAAATAGTTTTGCTGTACCTGCATGGCTCCTAGCTTGTCCACACTTTTAATAATCAGAATTTAACAGGAGCTGCCTTTTTGAAATGTTTGCCTTTTGAAGTGGCTCCAAACTTACATGTCCAAACCTCAGGTAATTCAACAGGAATATTTAATATAAAAAGGAGGTTAATGCAATCCTTAAATTGTCTGTGTGCTGCTCTGCTTACAACTGATTTCAACTTATGAACAATATAAATTTCCCAACAAAAATGGCATCTATCCTATTTCTAGGTACAGGATACATATGGCACTTTAGAACATTATTTCCAAGTACCAGCAAAATGTTTCTTTTCTTCCTATAAACAACAGCATTTGCTTTTTATTACCAGTAACATAAATAATTGATCAATTTTTGCTGTGCAGAAGTTCTCTGTTCACGGTTCCCAACTGTAGTGAAAAGAGTGGCATTTTTCAACTAAGAAGAGCAATGCTACACTGTGACATAAACAATATAAAATGGGACACTTACTCTTCTTGGAAAGAAACTAAGCAGTGTGGCCTCTCTTCATAGAGAGATATGAGGTCTTTTGCTGTATAGCAATTAGCAGCAGTGATAGGGAGAGTGAAGGAAAGAAGATTTAAAATTAAATCTAGCCTCCTCCTTCTAAACCTGGGCTGTACTTTTCAAAGAAAATCTTTAGTATTTTCATATTATTTTGGACACAAAGTTTCAGCTTTCCACATCCTGCAAATACAAAAAGCAGAGTCCCAAATTCTACTCTTCCTCTGTGTTGTATCACTTATTGCATTTAAACTCTCATGCAGATTAGCTCATTTTACAAAATAGAGCCATATGTGCCACTCATATGTCTTGAGATGAGACTCAAGCTTCATTAGGGCAAAATGATTTTCAAATTTAAAAAAATCATGCTGGTACAGTTTTCACAGATAAAAGGTTGTTGAGAGCAGGGGCAGAGATTTTGATCCTCCTCCTTCTGGTAACCACTTTTCCCCTCTCACTGCAGAATTTTTAAATGAGATGTCACAGTAAAGGTTTGGAGAAGCTATACTTGTTCCTCTGCATCCTCTTTAGTGTAATATTCACCATACAGCCAGCCCCCATGCAAATACTTACTACAGGCTGCCCTCGGTTTATGCTGCATATATGTTCCTGGAAAATGGCACATAACTCAAATTTGCACAAAGGGAAACCATTTTACAATGTAACAAATAGGTATATGTTCCAAGACATTGACTGTACTGACCCCCAGACCCATTTCTACCACTTTTACGAGACAATTTTGGTATTCACCAACAGCATACAGTGCACACAAGCACAGGGCACTGTCATAACAGGGATGGCAACTACAGAAACACATTGCAGACAATAAGCAAGGAGCAGAGATCCACACGGGAGACTATATTTTGGCATGTGTCATCCCACAATGCCGTACAAAACAGCTGACTGTAGGCTTCTACCACACCGATCACATGAGAGTGAATTTACCTCGCATATAACATTTATGGTATAAAAATGGTCATCGCATAAGAGCAAATTTGCACACACAGAACCTGCATAAAACGAGGAAAACCTGTATAACACATCTGTCTCAGTCCTACCGGATTCCTGATTCTTACGTAACTGGATACCTGTCCTAAATTTTCTGTGACTTTCCTTTGCTTTCACACCCCTTTATCCATTGTTATACTCAGATCTTTTCCCTCCTTGAATCAAAAACACACTTTTCCTCCCCATTTTCACCATTCCCCGGATCTCACTTTTCTATCTTTCTCTGCCTCTTCATTCTTCACTACATCTAGCATCTGTCCCATTCCCCTTTGTTTCTAATATTCTCAGTACCTCTTTTCCTCTTCCATTCTCTATTCTTTTCTCCTCAGTATTGCTCTTCTGCTTCATGTTGCTACTCTGTGCCCTTGTCTACACAAAGCACTGACTGTACAGTCATTACTGGGCAGTCATTTAGTACTTGCCTATACAAGTACTAAATGACTGAGCAAGTAACTGGAGTTACTGTGCAGTCATACCAATGCAGCTTTTTCGTGATGCTGACTGCACAGCAGCCTGTGGCTACCGTGCAGTAGCATCATATCATGCTTTTGACATCTTTTGGCTCCTAAAACCCTGCAGAAAAGAACCAGTGAAACAGTAAAGTGATTCAAGTAACACAGAAGTCTTATTATCCTGGGCCAAATGGCTCTAGATAGGAGTTTGTGTATTTCTTTTTATTAAGGTAACCAGATACACAGTTCAGAGCTGGCTGGAGCACATGCACCCTAGCATAACAATAAATTTGATGAACTCTCTCTCACAGCTTGTCTGAATATTTTTGAATATACACTTCATATGCATTTGAATTAGTTTTTTTCAGAAGCAGAACCTAAGTCCTAAGTTGTATACAAAACATGATCACACTTTAGAGCTCTTTATAAGTTTTGAAAATTGTTGTCTTTTCGGTATGATCTTTTTTTCCCCCAGTTTATAGCAGATACAGTAGGGTAAACTAATGTTGTACTAAAGATAAGAGTTTAGTTACTAGTGCAAAAATCAATAGATCTTTTCCACTTGCAAGAAATACTAAAACAAAATCTCAGTAGAACTGACAAGAGTGAACAATTGGTTTCTGCTTTTTTCATCCAATTAATGTCCAAAGACACAAATGTTAGTAAAATCTTTACATCTGCCTTTGCCAAAAGCTAAATCTTTCAAACTGTAGAAAATGTTCACAGGAAAACCAAGTATCTCTAGTCATAACTTGTATAAATGTTCAAAAAATGGAGAATTTTAACTAAATAAATGTTTCTGTTCATTATGTAGACTGTCCAACAAGCTAACTGCTCTAAATGTGAGATAACTGGGCAGATCCTAACATTAATGAATGAATTCAAGCTAAAAAAGAAAAAGGTGGGGCAAATCTGTTAAAAATAACTTACATTATTTTGTTGTATTTACTGGGAAATTTCACAAAAAAACCCAGACAAGTTAGAGTAATGTCAAAGAGCAAAACACATTCCAATCCTTTCACCTCTTTATGAACTAGTATGAAATACAGAAATACACACAACAGAAAATGCAAAGTACATAAAACTGTTTTCTACAAGTGAAAATTGGACACAAAGAATACCATTCAGTTTAAATTACTATCTGCCAACCCATTTTTTGCAATAACTGACAAATACATTTCCTCTTCTTCATTTCATGTGATAAGATTGTTTAAAGCAAAAGAAACTGCAGCATTATTTTACCTGTAAATTTTTAAGTTATAAAGCATTAATAAAATCATCCAAATAATTAAATACCTTCACTATAGAACTATTTAATTTAGTGCATATGAATAGTCAAACTACAATGTTTGAAGCAAGCATTATTCTAATCTATAAATAATGAAAGGGGATTTAAAGACTTGTATACATACACATGTATTTATATTTACAGTGTACAATTTTCATTTCATAGTGTTCACAGTACATTTGAAAATCAGAAATCAAATGACAATGTCAGTGTAATAATGAAGATATATTTAAACAAACACCTTAAATCCAAATGATAACATTTACAAGTGGTGATACAAGTTATGATGGCATGTATTGTGTAACGTAAGAGGCTAAATGAGGACGAAGTCTCTTTTTACCTCCTTGAATATGTGGCAATGCTTATTTATTCTATTGCTATGAAATACCATTTGCTTCAACAACTTTATGCAGTTGCTTAGTTAGCCCATTACTAAAGCAGGGAGAATGAAACTCGTCTTGGAGAAGGGGTTTGAGGTCTCTCTCAAAAACAAGGGCATGAAGTACACACCTGTATCAATACTCGTCTGCAGTAGTGCTAAGATTTTAATTCAAAGTCTCCTCTTGACTCCTCTCCCAATACAGAGGACTAGAATCATAGGGTAGAAACAGACGTCACCTTCATGCTATCATAACATTTTTTACCAAAACCCTACCACATGTTCCATGTAGCAGTGATATGCATGTTGGGGGAACCCCTTTGCAGGGGATTTCCCCATGCACATCTGCAAGCAGAGAGGGGGAGAAACTCTCATAGGGGGTCCCCCTTCCACGTGTACAGCCTGTGCTCCACTCTGCTGCCAGAAATGTACCCCAATCTGGCATTTGCAGGGATTTCCATGAACACCTGCAAGCACAGAGGGAGGGAACTCCCATAGGGGTTCCCCACTCCTCACTTGCAGATACACATGTAGGAAAATCCCCTGTATAGGATTACCTGACTCCTTAGGTGGGGAACAGCAATCGGCAACATCTGTAAGTGCCCATGGAGTGCAATCAGCTGTGTTGCAGCATATTGCGGCATAGCTGATCATATCAGAAAATATCTGTTTTCAGCCACAGAAAAATAAGGCTAGAAGGGGACTTCTGGTGATCATCTGGTTCAACCCTCTAATTCAAGAAAGAACCAAAGCATCATTATCTTTTTGATAAAAACTCTTTTTGTATTTGAAATCTGGTATCATATCCCTCTTAAGTCTTCTTTTCTCTAGGCTACATAATAGCAATTAATCAAACATTTGCTCACATATCACGTTTCCTAGATCACTAATCATTTTTGTTGTTCCCCTCTGGACTTTTTCCAATTTGCCAACATCTCTCTCACAAGTGGTGCCCAACACTGGACTCAATACTCCAGGTGAGGTCAATCAGTTCAAAACAGATTGAAAGAATCTCTGCCCATGACTAAACCTGTTCTCAGAGGTGGCTGAACCGTTTTGCTGAAACTTTCCCAAAACAATCATTCTAAGATAATGATCACATATGAACATTATTGCATCAAACGGGTAAGGCTTGGCAAACATAAAAATAACTGAAACAGGGGGACAGAAACGGAAAGCTTTAAGCAATCTTAACTACTCATAGAGGTACCAATAATAGTTCGACTGATAGCAACAGATGATGGTATAACAAAAAATTTGAAGGCACTAATATACTTCATTAACTTGGCACACTGAAATAAGAATTATGCAGTTCATCCTATACAAGTGTTGATAAAAATCTATGTTCCTTTCCATCACTTAAGACAAAAAACACTGATTTGGAAATGTTAGCTTCAGGAAACATTGTGCAAATGTTCATACTGTCTTGGCCTATGCAGCCAGACTGATTTAATAATGTGAATCAATTTGTACATGCCTCAGAAACAAGGAAAGAATTTATAAGTAATACATTTTTAGAAAGCACTAAAACATTCAGTTATCAAAAACCTAAAGCAATAACAATCAAAAAAGAAAACTGTGGGATGGTCCTATCTTCAGAGCAACTTGCAACTGTTGCTAAAGATGAGTACAAAGGTCCTCTTAAAACAATCTGACAGTAGAAAATTTAACTTTTAGAAGACATTTGTTTGACAAAGTTCAGCTAGACTGCTACCCATACCTAACAAGATGGTTCAATAGCTTCCAGGCACAAAACGCCAAACATAAAATGGCACTGAGTCAGCCATCACAAGCCCCTGCCAATTTCAGACGGTGACTGATAGGAACCGGTGTCCACAAATCACATTAGAAACAACAGAGGAGTTTACAAGAATATTAGCACCTTGTGATACGGGGCAGTCATTGTATTATGTCACATTCCATCTTCCTTAAATGTCTCATGACTCTGATTAGCTGCTTTATAAACAACAAACTACTTGATAAAGTAAGATGTTAAGTATCAAGTTCACTATCAAATCCTGAGTTACCACAGAAACAGGAGGCAATACTACTGTTGGTGGAACACTGATTTCGACTAAATAAACCCACAAAACATTTTTCTACAAATTAACTAGCATTAAAATACTACTTAGAGGCAGGAAAGGTTCTAAGCCTTCGCGCCCTAAGTCCAGTCAGTTGTGTGAAGTTCCTTTTGTAATGATGCTACAAAGGAAGTGCTGAATTAAACAAGGATCTGTGCATGTACAATGTTTGCCAAGAAAAACTCAGCTACATCTTGGTACTGGATAATGCTCTATTTCAGGGGTGGGCAAAATGTTGCCTGTGAGCTGGATCTGGTCCACCATCCAGCTGGGGTCCCTTGACCCCACCCACCCAGAGTGGGGGGCAGCCCAGGACATGGCACGGGCAGTCAGTCCTGCCATCCCCAGGTGTGCAGTGGGATGTGGGTGGTACAGGAGCCAGATTCAACTTCCTGGCAGCCCCACAGCAGCATCTCAGTCTGTCTGGCTGCTCCTGCCAGTCTACCCCACAACCACTACCAGAGGAGATGGACAGAGTAGGTAGGGTCTCAGTGGAGATCAGCCCAGAAGCCTCATGGGCAGGGTGAGCTTGGCTTGGTGGAGGGGATGGGGATGCGGGCAGGCAGGGAGCAATGTCTGGGAGTGGGACAGGAAGGCAAGGCTAGGGCCAGGAACATGGGGTAGAGAGAGCATGAGGTCAGGGCCCGAGGCAGAGCTGCAATCTGCTCCCCTCATGTCCATGCCCACAGAACCAGCACCCATCACAGGGAGATGCGGGGAACAGATCATGGCTCTGCTCCTGGTGCAGGGTGGACAGGCCTGGAGCTGGATAGGATCAACTGTGGTTTCCCTGCCATACTAGCCCACAAAAGCTCAGCAAAACTCCTTAAGTGGCCTTCCAGTCCTGAAAACTGCCCACTCCTGTTCTATTTCCTTACATAGCACTTAGCCAGGAATTAACGTTGATATCTGATATTCTGAAGTATACTGGACCAAACAGATCCCTACAGAACTCAACTAACATGGAAATGGGTATAAACGGAATACCTTTCATCAACTGTATGAATGGTGAAAAAAGAAAAGTGCAGGAAAAAAAAAAGTGCAAAGAATGTAGAAAATGTAAGTTGCCCATGCAACCTTAACGATAACCCTTTGTATGCCTAACTTGTCCTCTGAACAAAGCAAGAGTCCTATGGAAATAAAGGGTATGGAATCAGGTAACTGTACTGAAATGCATACACACAGGCTAAGTACAGACAGTCAAAAAGCCTGAGGCTGAATTGATTCAAACTAGGCAGCTTCCTCTAAGCTGCGTAGGTTGCATGGGTAACCAACTGAACTGACATTCAGTTTTCAATTGGGAAAGGCAGAGGGAGGTCTATACTGACCCAGTCCAGTAACCAGGGGGCTCTCCCCCACCCCAGCCCAGGGTTCCCTAGCCCCATGCAGCCCCAGGGAGTTTCCTTACAATAGCAAAGATTTCTGCCACTTGAGTGCAGGACTCTACACCTGCTGCCACCAGAAGCAGAGCATTATCGCAGGGTAAGAAAATGGGCCCCTGATTCTGTGTGTGGGATTCATGGGTTGAACTGACACAGGGGTGGGGGGCTAGCTCCCATGCATTCTCAATATACTACATCCTGGTGCTGTGGTGTAAACTGCTGTTTGGTATGTTAATTTTCGATGATTATCTCAACACAGTCCGAAAAACAGTTACCTCAAGAAAAGGACAACTTTCCAGAGTTTTATCATTCCAGAAAACATGACTGAAATGTCATGGGTCAAAGAAAAGACACAATGGAGGTGTTTGAGATTCTCAACGCCCCCCCCCCAAACAAAACAAAACAAAAGGTCCAAAGAATCTTTTGTAACAAAAAGTCCTAGGCATCCTTTAAATATGAAAGTTGCTACCTGCCTCCCAACTATAAATGTTATTATTATTGATTGTAAAAGGGTGAACAATCCTGAAAAAAGATAATTCTGCAGGCCTGGAGGGGAAAGGAAAGGGAAAAATACCCATCAGTGTTTTGTAAGACACAAACAGAGACCAGGGCATATTAGTTCTCCCAGTATTCTCTGACACACGGTGTAGCATACATCTTTAGAAAAAACAATTTTAGTCCTGTGGGTGTATGCTGCATATGTTAAAAAACACCACTAAGGAACCTCAATAAATGTGTGTCCTTGAAGGACAGAAATTGAACATAACTGAAATGTCAAGCGCAGGCATTAAAGCTTGAAAAAAAACAACACTTTAATATTTTATTATATGCTAGAAAACAGCAACAGCCTCAGACTGCAAGAAGATCTATCACATAGTATAATACTGTACTGTGGAGGTTAAGGTAGTGGGCTACATATCTAGGAACACGTGTGAGCCTCACTTTAGACTCAAATTGAAGACTGACCCTGGTTGACCAACCTACAAATGGGTACTTGTTCATTTGAGATGAGGAGGCAGAGACAGCTGAATGCAGTTCTAGTCAAATCATTCCCTTGTGTTATTGGCTGCAGAAGCTGGAACAGTGTAATTATGCTAGCCAGATGGACCACCTACAACTCTGTACATCATGGTAATGCCATAAGCTGTGATGTGTGGGACCAAAGTGATCCGAGGCAAATGGATACTAAGCACCATGGAAGTTAAACACATTGTTGGAAAAGTCACTGGACAAACAAAACTCCAATGCTCCGATAAGGACAGACAAAAATATCCCACAGGCTCAGTCTCTGATATGGCAGAAGGAAAGGAATGGAAACAACTGAAGTAGTCTGAAATGCAACAAGCATTTTATAAGCAAAGTTTACTGCAAAGCCCTTTCCTCCCTCCTTGAGGAATAAAGTGAGGAAGGGAAGAGAGTATTTTCTAGGGGTCACTCTAAGAGCAGAGGTGCAACTTTATATTACAGAAGAAAATTAATTGCCTGAATTAACAATACTCCATGCTATGGCTCCCAGCTTCACCTTCCTGTGTTTCAGCTGAGTCCAGGAATTCAAATTGCCTCATAACAAAAGTATGATTGCTATATAGTCTTCTCTATTGTTCATCAATACTTAGGTATATCAAAGTCAAACTCTAGACATCTCAAAGTAAAATAATGGCAAATTTTAAGTCTTAAATAAGTGAAAACCAAAGGAATAAAATCTTTTATACTATGTGATCTGTATTATGTCCAATTTTGTATCTTTGGGGTTTTCCTCCTCCTCAACACTTAAAAAAAAAAAAAAAAAAAAGTCTGGTATCAGGCTTTTCAGGAATTGTGTGTGTAGTTACATATTACCCCATATGCTGGCATTCTGAATGGTTACACGGTATAAATGCAAAATCCTGCAAAGGGCAGACCACAAAGGTTTGAAGAACATCCTGGGCAGTTAATTTTACTTTGCAAACACCCACCAAAATCATGCAGGATTTTGCACCGTTCTCTGTGATGGTCCCTAGTCTCTAAATGTGGAAGACAGTTATGAATTAAAATTGGTACCCACATACTAAGGGATGAACAGAACCTTTAGTTTGTAAGCAGCACTTTGGAACAGCATGTACAGAAAAAGATGATTTCAAATGATAAAAAAAATGCCACCTCCACTGTTTCTTTGTTTTTTTAAATAAAATTTTCATACATGTTGTGAATTGCTGGATTAATATCTAAAATAATCAAAAAATGTTACTGGTTTGGCAGCTATCTAATTAAATAAAAACTGACTTGACTTTAGTAATTTGCTAAAAATACATGTAGTACTTAGCTACAGAAATGGTATGATTCATTTCAGACTGGTGCAAAACCAAAAAGGCAGCATATAAACTGCAAAATGGAGATATGCAGAAATGCTAACATAAATATGCATGTCCTTATACAAGCATGCTCACAAACACACACATGCTCACACACACACACACACACACACACACACACACACACACACACACACACACACACACACACACACCCTACTTCTATAAACAGAATTGCTATCTGTAGCATTACACATCTGCCAGAACACATCAGGAGACACTCACAGAAATGAATGAAGCATCAGAAAATAAACAGTAAAAAACCCACAATATAGTATAAAAATTCTAACATAAATCTGTAAATAAAAATCATGTTCCTTCTTAACAGCTGTCATTCTTGGAAACAATCTGAAATTAGAAACAGCAAATTCAACTCAGGAATATGAGCTAAAACTCAGGAATACAGCTAAAATGCTTCTGTCAAAGCCCAAATGACTTTTTTTTTTTTTTTCAAATGACAAATCACAGTTCAACTCTCCTCATCTGACAAAAACAAGCTTGCTACTTGCAGTCCTAGGATAAACATGGCTTGAAACCTAGCAGAGATAATGAAAGAGGAAGGAAAATAGGCCCAGAAAACATATTTGTGAAAAATAAATCTAAGGGTGGACTTTTCAGAAAATTCAATCCATGTCATTCCTGTAGTTTAGCAATGCATGAAAGAGAGAGCCTCCAATCCAACATCTACTCCCACACAAAAATAAGAATTTAAGACAATCACAGGTAAAAAAAACCAAAAGCTTTCCCACACCAATCAGAAAAATGAAAAAAAGTGCATTAGTTATTCTATCCCGGACACACATAATATTTGAATAGGGCAATTTTCTAAAATAATGATACATTTTAACCAGGAACCCTTCATAAATTATGTGTGATGTGGATAGTAGGTCCCTAAATGGCATTTACTTGGGGGTTTTTTTATTTTTTCAAATTACTGTTGAGCATTCCCATTTTTCCCAGTAGCACTGACTTGCAATTCTAATTTTCTTTTGAGGAACAAATACCTTCGAATGAAAGACCCGCCTCTCTCCCCGTTCTAAATTTAATTCTAAATTAAATCTGATGTGGGAAAGGTTCATAATACAAACCAAAAATACTATTTTGGTACCATGTTCTACGATAAATAACATCACCTTCAATGCCCCTAATATTTTTTAAAATAGCTACATGTAAATCTCCCATATAATGAAAATACATACTAGAACACTGATTTTTGTCCTTGCAGCGTATTTTGTATAAGAATTCTGCACTCTTTAGCAAGAGAAAAAAAAAAAATCACGTATTATGTAAGAATTGTAACAGGCAAGAAAATGACTAACAACTAAAGCAGAATATTTTGGACTCACTGGCAGTCTCCTAATGGCTTCCCTGTAAACTACAAGTGTCAGAATCTCTTAGCCTGCATTGATTTTTTTCCTGTAGAGTTTAAAGTAGGCCTAAAAAAGACTAATGCAATTTAAATCAGAGTCCATGCAAGACATAAACAGTTCACTGCACATACTCACAAGGTTTTGTTTTCTCTCCCCGTCAGTCGATAGAATGAAATCTTTGCACCAGTAAGTCGAAAACCCTCTTAATTCATAGGCAACACTGCCACGAGAACAGCACTTCAGTAAAGATCCTCTTCTGGTCCACACCTCTCACTGATCCCCTAGAGCTAGCTCCATATTGCTGCTCGGAGCGTCAGTGTGATGTTACAGGTGACACCTCCTGCAGCTGATGTCAGGAATGGTCTCAAAAGCACAACAGAGATCTCCCTAAGGTGCCTGCTGTCCCTAACGAACATCACTTCTGCTTCTTCTATGTCTCCCAGGGAGCAGACTCAAGGCTGATTTCAGAAAAGCTAACACAGACACTGAGCTGTCTCTTCATTATATCTGTCAGCATTAACCAGCTTTTCTTTCCAGCGTGTTGCAGCAAATGTAGGCTGGATGCCCCCCCTTGGGGAAAAAAATGAAGTATTTTTACACAGTTTCTCTCTATGGCGCAGTTCAAGAGCAAATTTGCAGTTTTGAGCAAATTGCTGAAGGAATAGGTAAATAATGGCGCAGTATACCAAAGTGAATGATTCACTGATGTTCTCCTTAATATTCAGGAGTAACACGAAAGGCTAGCAATGCAGCCCAGGTCCAGAGCTGATGAATGGTGCAGTGCTGTTGTTGTCATGGCAACTAAGAGGAAAAAAGCAGTACCATATAAGGAGCTGTGACATGGATTCCGGGAACAATTTATACCAAAAAGCTGTAAACCCCCAATGCTTTAAAGCTGCAGCATCCTCTCTCACAGATTTGTGTACAGCTTTCATTGTTCAGACCTGAGCAGTCATAACAAATCGTCACATGCATAATCACATCAATTGAAAAAACATTTCTACTGGGAACGCTACACCAAAACACAGTGTAACTTAATGTGCTTTGCTGTTATTTCAAAGACTCAGCTTGAAATGATTAAGCAAAGGGACTGAAAACACATTTGGGGGCCTGTTGATCACAAAGCAGAGCACAGAATGAGACCCTCAGATGTTACCAGTGGTCTCACACTGGTAGCAAACATTGCTTTCAGGAAGCAGACAAATGGCAGCACCATCCCCTGGCTGAGTGACAGAGCAGCAATGGCACTGGTTAGAGATTCAGCCACTCCACCCAGGCAGAAAAGATCCTGAGGATAACCTGCAATTCAGTCACTGCTATGCAATGAAGCCTGGCAGCACCATAAAGAACCTTAAGGTGGGTTTCCATAAAACACTGACAATACAGTGAAAGCCAACCCTTGTATACCGTTATAATATGAAGTTGTGCCCACAAAAAGGGTGTACGTTGCATACTCTAAAAAGGAAAACCTGCCCAAGCACTATTAATACAAGAGAATTCCTTTCGCATTTGTACTTGTCTTCAAATATGCAAATACCATAGCTACAAAACAAGTGAACAGTGATTTTGTCAGAATTACACGTCTTTGATTATTATTCTCAGGTGTGTTGGGGGGAGGGGGGAACTGCACAGCTATAATTAAAAAATCTAGTGTTGGCATTATTAATCCTGTTACACCTTACTGGTCACTAACTTGTGATCTCAGTTGTTCCTGCAGTATGACATGAGATGAGATACTAGCTTACCCAGGGATCTGTATTATAAATAGACTTTAGTAGGTAGTTTAGGCCTAGACCTTACAATTGATAAACAGCAAACGAAAATGCTATCATCTTAGGGGAATTTCTGTGCCCTCGTTCCCATACATATCTACCCTCCTTTCCCTGCTCCCCACCAAAAATTCTGAAGAAGGAGGTATCCCCAAAACCAAAAACACTCGGGAATATCTATCCCGAATATCTATGATTCTATACATTAAACTGGTATTTAAGGATATGTTCTAATTTTTTTTCCCCTTCATCGTATTACTGAAGGTCAAAATTAATCCTTAAGTTAGGGATAACTGCACTCTATTTCTAAAGTGCTTTCCCAAATATGATGTGCATTCCCAACATGAACTCAGTCTCAATGCTGGTTTTATTGGCAGATTACTAGTTTTTTTTCTTAAAGACTTCACATAAGAGCACTAAACAAGAAAATCATAATGCTGCTGCATTACACTTCTAGTTATTTGAAGAAATATACTATTATCTGCAGGGAGAAAATTAGGAAGGTCAAAACATGTTTTGTTTTGAGATGCAACTGGCAAGGGATATTAAAGGCAATAGAAAGGGATTCTACAAGTACATCAAAAGCAAGACCAAAGAAACTTTAGGTCCCTTATGCAATTCAAAAGGCAATCTAGTGATGGATGATGTAGTGAAGGCTGAAGTATTTTGTTAGGGTTTTTTTTTTTTTTACTTCAGGCTTCACATATAGGGTCAGCTACCAGATAACAAGCACAGTTGGTACTAGTAGCAAAGACAAGGAGGAAAACATACAGCCTAGAGTAGTGAAAGAACAGGTAAGGGATTACTTAGATGCTGTTAAGTCAGCAGGACTGGATGGGATGCACCCTCGGTTCCTAAAGGAATTGGCTGAGGTAATTTCAGAGCCATTGACTATCTTATCCTCTTTGAGGATTCATGAATGTCAGGTGAGGGTCCTGAATGACTGGAAAAGGACAAATATAATGCCCATTTTTAAAAAAGGGAAGAAGGATCTATGGAATCTTCAGGCCAGACAGCCTAACCTCAATACCTGAAAAGATCATGAAGCAGGTCCTGAAGGTATCTATTTTGAAGCAAGTAGAGGAAACTATTTTGAAGCAGCTTTAAAAGGGAACAGCCAGCACAGATTTACCAAGAGCAAGTTGATCTGAATAACCTGATTTCCTTTCATGATATGGTGACAGGTTCTTTGGATGAAGAGATGTGCCTTTTTAAAGGTTTTCAGCAAGGCTTTTGACACGTTTCCACCACATTCTTATTAACAAGCTAAGCTCATTAACAAGCTAAAGAAATACAGATAAGATGAGAGTTCCTTACCAAAGATACATAACTGGCTGGAACATAGTTGGATCCTGCTCAATGAGTAGACATCAATGGCTCAATACCTAACTGGGAGGAAGTATAAAGCAGGGTTCCACCAGGGTCTGTCCTAAGTCCTATATTGCTTAACATTTTTTTTTTAATAATTTGGATGCTGAGATTGAACACACCATTTGCAAATGTGTGGATTCTCCCAAAATTGGGGGAAGTTTCAGATGCTCTGGCAGGGAGGGTTGGGGTGCAGAATGCTTTGGATAGCTTGGAAAAATGGTCCCCAGTCAACCAGATGCACAATACAAAGGCATGCAACGTTCCACACTTGGGACAGGAAAATTGCATGCACAGATACAGACTGGGGAATGCTTGGCTAGATTCCATTATTGCAGAGAAGGACCTGGGTGTTCAAGTAGACCATACACTGAATATGAGCCAACAGTGTACTCTTGTTGCAAAAAAAAAAAGGTAACAGTATACTGGGTTATATTAACAGGAGTGTCATTTGTAAATCAAGAGAAGTGATTCTTTACCTTTAATCAGCACTGGTGAGGCCTCACTTTGTAGCACCATGTCCAGATTTGGGCCCCACACTTCAAGAAAGGTGTGGACAGATTGAAAAGAGTCTAGCAGAGATCAATAACAATGATTACAGGCTTGGGAAGCAAAACCTAGAAGGAAAGACTGAGGCTCTCAGCAGACATTACACTGAAGACATGATCCATTGGTTAATTAAAATCTGTATAATAACTTAGGTGGCTGGTTCCTGTTGTGCCTTAAATTGAACATGTAGCCAACAACCATCAGCTGATTGTTGCTTCCAGGCTTGTGAGCACACTGGAGCAAAGGGTTCTGATGTACTCCTTTGGCTGGGAAAACCAATCACCTGATTAGTGCAATGAGCTTGGCACACCGCATACTTGGCTTGCTAGTGCAAGGGGAGCCAGGATCATGATCCTGGGCTCTTCCCCCTGCCATGGCAATATGATGCAATTGTTTATGATCCCTGAATCCACAATCATGCCGCTTGCCACGCACAAGTAACACGACAGGAGACACTATTGGGACTGCAAATCAAATGAGCGCCTTTAACGGATTATCTGCTAGGGGCCCAAAAGACCTTGTCCTGTTTAATATGAAGAAGAGAAGACTGAGGGAGGATTTGATAACAGTCTTCAAATATCTGAAGGGCAATTAGAGAGGATGGATGGAGACAGACTATACTCTGTGGCCACAGGGGACAGGATTTAGAAGCAATGGGGGACATTTAGATTGCAGCAGGGAATATTTAGATTGGAGATTAGTAAAAACTTTTTGACTATGAGGGCAGTCCAGCATTGAAACAGAGTACTTTGAGAAGTTGTGGAAACTTCATCACTGAAAATTTTCAAAAGCAGTTTAGATAGATGCTTGGCTGGGCTGGTTTAGTCAAGGATGATTCTGTCTTGGGCAGGAGGCAGGACTAGTTAACCGTACTTAACTGGAAGGTTTCTTCCAGTCCTACTTTCCTATAATCCTAAAATCAAGTTTAAATATATTTTTTTAAATTAAGTTAAATGCCCAGATCTGCCTGTGTGCTCATGACTATTTTTTAGTACTTCAATGGCTGCTGATACACTTGACATTTAACAAATAATTAACTGGATAATCATTCAAATATAATAAAGGGCTTAGTCTGTCTGTCCATAACAGATTAATGATTCAGTGCACGTGTGTCACTGCTGAGATAGGGTTACAATACATCTGGGTTTCCCCAAACGTGTCTCTGCTCTTTTTAAGCCCTCTGATCTCTGTCCAGGTGGGCTGTCTGGGATTTTCTTTGGCTCCACTGCTGGGAACAGGGGGAGGGTGAACACAGGCAGCAGGGAGCACACACCAACATGCCTGCAGCTGCAGAGGCGTGCAGACCTGTGTGGTTTCCTGGCTGCCTGTGATCACCCTCCCCCTGCTCCCATCCCTGGAATAAAAACAAAGGAGAAACGCAGACATTTGGTCAGGACAGGGGGAGCGGGGGCTGTATCTGTGACAGGGCAGGGGGAGGGGAGGGTTGCCTGTTCTCCAGCGGGGCAAAGGGGTGGGGTGGGCGGCTTAGAGGGCAGCGTGGAACTTCATGGCTGGCCAGCAGCACAGGGGCTGGTGCCTGTGCTCTGGGGACTGAGCATCCACAAGCCATTGGGGAGGCAAGGGGGCGGGGAGGGAGGAAGGGGAAGGGAAGGGGCCATGGCTAGGCTGCCTGGTGTGGTGCAGCAGCCTCATCCCAAGGCAGGGGCTGTCACAAGCCTCCCCTCATCTTCACTCAGTCTGCGGTGGGGCTGGACATGCTCTGCTGCTGCATGCACGAATCAATGCCAGCATGCTCCGGTCAGGTCCAGACGGGGACAGCTGGGGCCCCTCTGGCTGGGCTGCGGGGGGGCAGGGGGCTGCAGGTCGGAAGTGAGGGGCACAGGGGGCGGGGGACTGTGGGTAGAGAGTGAGGCACTGGGGTGGGGGAGGGGAACTGTGGGTTGGGAGTGTGGGGGGCACTGGCAGCACCAGGGGCTGAGGGTCAGGAGTGAGGGGTATCAACAGGGCTTGGGGGTGGGTGTCTATGGGTTGAGAGTGAAGGGCACAATCAGGGCCCGGGGGGGGCAGGGTACTGCAGTTTGGTGAATGAGGAGCATTGTTAGGGCTGGGGTCAGTGGGTTGGAAGTGAAAGAGCACCAGGGCTGGGGGAGGCTGTGGCTTGGCAGTGAGGGGCAACAGAATGGGCAGGGACACCCTTAGGGGCCAGCCATGTAAACTCTCCTTTGAAATCTGTCATTCATGATGGGAATTTGGCTGGTATCTTAAGAAGTGACCTGGCCACATAGTTATTCAATTAATGGTGTGATAAAATGAGGAATAATCCATATTTTGTATAATAACTTTGTGGCTGGTTCCTACCATGCCTTTAACTCAATGTGTGGTCAATGCCCCCATCCTCTGGCGTGCACTGAAGCCTTTTGAAGACTCTTTTGTGCTCCAAAAGCTGGGAGCACTGAATTGGAGCCAACTCCCAGGGAGTACACGATGCACAGTGCACTCCTGCAGCTGGGAGCTCCAACCAGCTGATCCAGGCTCCCAGCCACAGGAGGACACAGAGCCAAGATTACTACTTGTTGGTAGAGGTGGAGAATAGGATTGGCCTCCCTCAGCACCAACAATATGGTGCAATGGGTTCTGATACTTTATCCTATAACTATCTCCTGCCATGCACATGTGGCAAGAAACATGATTGTTGGGACCCCATGTTAGATCCACTTGTGCCTTTAAATTAACATCTGTAACATAAATGTAACTATAAAATCAACTAAAGCTTACTGAACAGTTAAGACAGAGGTAGGATAGTGGTAATTTTTTCAGTTATTTTACATAACTGAAAACATCTCTGTTGTACACTGGTGCATAAAATATTCTTCAAAGAAACAAAAAGAACAGCCTCAATTAAGGTATTATCTTTCAAAGGCCTCTTGCTTCAAAACAGTGAAGCCAAACTATCCTTAGGGTAGATGATAACACTGAAAAATTGAGACAGTAGCTGTGTTTGATAAGAACAAGCTCTGGTCTCAGTCCCATTGAGAACAAGGGGAGAAGGCAGCCATTTTTTACCTGGGTATGTCTTCTGTAATTATCGTACAAGAATATTATTTGTTTCCTTTGGTTAAGCAAAAACATTCACCTACACACTAGCTATGCAAACCATATTTTTTTGCCTCCACTATACAAATCTTTCTTCTAGCTCTCTAAACCTTTCCTCCAAAATATGAACATTTTATCTGATAATTCAGTGAAACAAAACAACTGTAATAACAAGTTTTCATTTAATATGGGATCTTTTATCCCAAGAGATCCCAAAGCAGTTTGCACAGTATATAACAATCACTCATTCTCCCATCACAAAAATGCACCTATCTTTGGAATTAAACATGCCAAACACTATTCAACACTATAGAATTAAAAAACAAAGAAAAATACTGTATCTTGGTGATATATCATACAAACGCTATGAAACTGACATCTCTGACAATTAACAGGAGTATCACATAATATGACAAACCTGATCTCCATAACTCGTATAACCTCTAGTCTCCTCCTTTTTTATTCCTTTTACTCAACCATGCAGCAGATGGACTATACAACAGCTTCTGGGAAGAAAGTTATTTGGGAATGTAAGGCTCCGAGGTTCACATGGATCTTCAAACAAGAGCTATTTATTACGGTTGTTTTATTTTGGTCTTGTTATCTTGTTTTCATTTATGATTTCAGAAGATCTCCCTCCCTTGCTGAATAGAGTTCTCTGGCTTGCTATGTTTAGTTTTGCTGAGCTACCTCTCCAGCTCACAGTGTTTTTAATTATGCATATCATGCAAAAGATAGCTTGCTGTCAGGGAAGGTCCTCTTCTCTATGCACTTCCTCATAGGTGACTTATAAGTGTTGATAGTGGGGTGGGAGGCATAATTAAAAGGTTCTGGTAAAAAAATGGGGAATGGAAGTGTGGACCCTCTTTGGATTTCAGTGGTACCAGATCCTGCCTGATGTAGTAGCAGGGACAGAATGAGGTGCTGCTACCTGGCTATAATCTGCTGCTGGCGATCGGGCAGCCTCTAGCTTGAGGGGAGGGTCTGCTTGCTACTGCCAGTCTCCTGGCCTCTGGCTGCATAGGAAATTGGAGCAGCAGCACCATAGTCACCTTTTGTGGACCCCCCTAGACATACTCCACAGATCCCCAGAAGCCTGAGGGCCGGAGGAAATGTGCCCATGTGTGCCCCCCAACCCTCCTGCTGCACTGCCTATGGACTACCCCATTCCCCAAGAAGTTTTTCAGGGGGCACATCTACACATTCATTAGTTCGCTTTAGGTAATGCTCATTAAATTGAGTACCTCTGGGTGTTTATACACATGCTCCAGGAGGCACACTTTTTAAGGGAGGCACTTTAATTAGAGCAGCTCCGAGAGCCACTCTAATTAAAGCACCCAGAGCATCATGTATAGCAGAGTCCCCACACTGAAAAATGGTGGAAAGGGTGTTTTAACTAAAGCTCATTGAACAAACTTTAGTTAAAGCACCCCTGCCGCTATTTTTCAGTGTGGGGACATTGATACACATGACATTGGAGTCTTCTGGAGCATGGTAATTACCACGCCCCAGCAGACTTGATTAATTTACTCTGCTCCAACATGCTGTAATTACAGTGTGTTGGAGCAGCTTTGATGTACATGTACAGGCACCCTCCATTGTGAGGTAGTAGAAAAATGCACTTTAGCCTATTTTATTGCAAATTAGCTAAAAAGCACTTTTTTTTGTGATGCTTTCATACACGTTAAAACAGGCTAATGTGGATTAAAGTGCATGCATACACACATCCAGTGCCGAATAAATTAAAACCTTTCTTTTCTCTTTTGCCTTCTTGATCTTTCTTCCTAACTGGATCTACAAGAATTTCACAGAAAACTACCACAAAGCATCCTTCTAGGATCTAAACTGAGCTGCAAGACCTTTCTCTTGAATCTCCTTTTGTTATTTACACAAATGTATACTATGATCACGGGCTTCCACCCAGTAGACCTGAGCCTATTCTAATGTCTCACCCCCACTTTTGCACCTGTATTAATTTCAAGGGAACAAATGGAACCAGGGAGCCAAAGCTGTTAATTTGATTATGTCACCATACAGTATGATAGTGTAAGAATGATATTGTAGCTGTGAAAGTCCAGAAATTGTGTGAAAGACAATGATTTCTTAGAATTATATCTCTTATTGGACCAACTATGTAGTTGGGATAAGGTTAGACAAGCTTTTGAATGCAAGACATTCTTTCTCAGGGCTCTGATCACAGACCTGGTTCTGTATCTTTAAAGATACAGAAAATGAATAAAAACAAAGAATACTTTTTAGTGCTTTGACTAAGATTCCATATTAACAATATTCCCTCTTCATGTCCTCCTTAGCTGTATACGGAAAAAAAGATATTGGAGAGAGAAAGTGAGAGCTGGAAACTAAGTCTCCCTTAGTTGACCTTTATTTTTGTACTAGTTCAGTCGGTTTCTGTTCCAAACCTTGTCTTAACAGACTGAGCTGGAATCTGGTTCCACATGTACACTGGGCGAGCATAAATCTCAAAACTGTAAATGGGCAAAAAATCCCTAAACATAACTAGCAAGTGTTGACACTAGAATAGCAGGGGGGAGGTGATTGGGAGGTGGGAGGGAGGGGCAGCTTCCCTGGTTTAGCCCAGTTTTCTAGTGGTCTGAACACTCATCCAGGAAGCCCTTAAAATGTATCCATTGAAATTTAGAACCATTGCTCCTTGTCCTACCCATTGTGGCCACACAAAATAGTCCTTCTCCATCCTTTTTTAACCTTTGGGAATTTAAAAACTGTTAGCAAGTCTCCCATTCAGTCTTCTTTCCTTTGTCTAAATAATCCTAGTTCTTTCAGCCTTTCCTCATAAATCATATTTCCCAGGCCCCTTCCCATTTTTCTTGTTCTCTTCTGGACTCTTTCCATGATGTTCACATCCTTCTTGAAACACAGACCCAAAACTGGACACATGACAGGCACGGGACTCGGGCCATCCTCCTCAGGGCCCACACACCTGTCTCTGGGCAACCGCCCACCTTGTCTCGCCTGCCAAGTCTTTGATGTTAATTGATGAATTAATTAATTAGCGGAAGGCTGCCCGTGTCCCTGTACTGCCCCCTCCACTAGGGGGCGCTATCTGCAGCTCCTTCCTCCCCAATACAGCAGCCCAAGCCTCGCGGATGTCAACCCAGTCCCTGCGCCCCACTTGGGCCTCTCCATAAGAGGGCCCCCTTCCTGGCGCTTACTGTGCCCAACTTAGGCCCTCCAGAAAATGCAGCCCCCTATCGGCACTTGCAACACCCAACTTGGGCTTCTCAATGTTGCTGTGCCCGACTTGGGCTTCCAACCAAATGCCCCCTCTCTGGGCTGGGGGGTCCATGCACCCCTGTGCTGTTGTGCCTTCACTGGTGCTGGCTGCACCCACACTGGGCTTCTTCACAGTCATCCCCTCTCTGGGGCTTACTGCGCCCAAACTGGCACTGGGGTCCCCCCCACCACTGGGGTCCCTGTATGAGGCCTCCTCCAACCCCTATAGCCTCACCCAAACCACTGGTCTAACAAAACAAAACACAAGCCTCTGGCTATGACTTAAACATAAGGCACCTGGCCATAACAAAAAGGCAAAATACAAGCCCTTTGGCTATAACAAACAGAAGCCCATTGGCCCCAACAGTCCTACCAGACCCTTCCTGCCAGCTGCAGCCTCAACAGAGAGCTCCTTTCTCGCTGGTAGGGGACTGCCTCTGGTCTCAGCTCATGGGCTTTATAAGGGCCAGGCCCTGCCCCCTCTGGTCAGCTGGCTCTCATTAGTTGCCCCAGCAACGCCCAGCTGTGCTGCTTAGTCACTGCTAGGGCTCCTTCCCTAGCAGTTTTCCAAGTAAGTCCTCACCAATACCAAATAGAGCAGAAGATGACTTCTCTTGATTTGCAAGAGACATACCTATTAATACAGCCCAGTATGCTAATGGATTTTTTTGCAACAAGAACACACTGCTGCCCCCAAGTTCTTCTCTGAAGTACTGAAGCCTAGTCAGTTGTTCCCCAGTTCGTATTTGTGCACGTGACTGTTCCATTCCAAGTGCAGGACTTCACACTTGTCCCTTCTGAATTTCACTCTATTACTTTCAGATCATTTCTCTAGTTTACCAAAGTCAAGTTTATTTACTGTCCAGTGTCTGCAACTCCACTCAAGTTGGTGCCATCTGAAGATTTGCTAAGCATGCACTCAATTCTATGCTCCAAGTTATTAATGACAATACTAAATAAACTGGACCCAAGACAGATCCCTGGGGAGCCACATTCGATAGCTCCACCCAACTAGACATTTAGCTATTGTTAACTACTTGTTGAGCACAATGATCCAAAAAGTTGTAAATTCATAGATTCATAGATGTTAGGTGTTAGGGTCGGAAGGGACCTCAACAGATCATCGAGTCCAACCCCCAGTACTCATCTTACAGTACTGTCATTTAATCTGAATTTCCTTAGCTTATTAATGAAAATATTATGGGAGACAGTGTCAAAAGCCTTGCTAATGTTAAAATATATCACATTTGCTGCTGCTCCTCCATCTATCAAGCCTGTCACCATGTCACAGAAGGAAATCAGGTTGGTAAGGCATGACTTGCTCTTGATGAATCAATCTATGCTAGCTGGGCACCCCTCCAGATGCTCAGATATAAACTCCTTAATTATCCGCCCCATACCGTACCTAATATTGAGGTCAGAATGACTGGTCTGTAATTCCTCAGATCCTCCTTTCCTTTCTTAAAAATGAGCACTATATTTGCCCTTTTCCAGTCATCTGGGACCTCACCCAACCTCAACAAGTTGTTAGGGAGGATAGCGAATTGCTCTGAAATAACAAGACCATAGTCCTTCAGAGCACTAAGGTCCTTTCTATCTGGCCCTAAAGACATGAAAACATTTAACTGCTCTAATCACTAACCCCCAGGCCATATGCCCCTTTATCCACCAAACAAGTTATTCTAGATGGGGGCACAGAGCAGATCAGCTCTGGCTTCAGCCCTGAGCCCAGGCCTAGAGATAGAGCTCAGCCTCTGCCTGGCTCAGGCTGGTATTTAAATCCAAGATGAGACCTTCCCCTCCCCACCCCAATAGCAATTGGAGGGGAAAAAAACCCTCTCATTTTGGATTTGAGAAAATAGAGTAGCTGAAGACCACCAGGGCTGTGAAATTTCGATTCCTGATTTGATTTAGAGGAGATTCAGCAAGATTTGGCCGAATCTTCAAATCCAAATCAAATGAGGAGATCCATTAATATCCCAAAATCAAATTAGAAGCCTCTGATTCAATACGGAGAGATTTGATGATTTGGCCATAGACACAGCTCTATATGTTTTTTCTACATATCTCATGAACACCGGGATGATGGGGCAAATGAAGTGTCCCACAGGAGCACAGGGGGGTCCCCTGCACGCTCAGCAGGGGACCCAGAAGTGGACCAGAAGCACTTCCAGTCCACTTCTAGGTTTGCTGTGGAGCATGCGGGGAGCTCCCCCTCCCCCTGCTTGGCGACTGGTGCCTCCTGGGTCTGGGGGGACATCCAGAGTCCCTCTGCGGCCAATTGTCGAGCTGGGGGGATCCCCCACCCCATGTGCTTAGTGGTGAACTGGGAAGTACTTCTGGTCCACTTCCAGGTCTGCCACCAAGCATGCAGGGGACCCTCCCACGCTCCTGTAGAATGCTCCATCCACCCCACCAGCTCAGCATTCATGAGCTGCCCCTGGTACCTCAAGGTACATAGAAAAAGCATATAAAGCTGTGTCTATGGCTGAATCGCTGATTCTCCAAATCAGAATTGAATCTTCAGATTCAGATTCAGAAAAATCAAATTAGGACAGCAATCTGAATCAGCAAATCAAATCACTGTCCCCTGAAACAGGCTGAATCTGAATAGAATACTGCCTGCTTCACACACCCTTACTGAAGACCCATTATCACTTTCTCCTTCCAAAACAAAGGCAGATCCTTAGCTGATGATTTTCATTCTGATGATTTCTATATAACATCATGCTTGATATACTTAAACATGGATGCTGTCAGAAGAACTGCACCTGACAAACCCCTGGACTTAGAAAGGCAAGGGGGTAATAGCAATGAAGGCAAGTAAATTTGGTGAAGGGACCATGGCCCAGATTGTCTAGGGGATTTGGTGCCAAACTTCTATCTAGGTATCTCATGATTTATAAAACAGCATCACTTTCAATAGAAGGAGGCACCTATATATTTGTGAAGACCAGGGCACAACCCTTCCAGAGGTCTTGCAGTCCTTAAGCTTTCATGGTGGATCTCAGGACTTGTACAGGGATAGAAGCCCATGTCTTCTTCCTATAAAAGTAGACAACACTGTGGATAATGTAATTTAAAGGCCATAATTTCCCTTTCAACTCACTACTGCTTTTCTGAGGGAGACTGCGATTTGGCTGAAAGAAATCATTATATTTTAAGTGTCCTTCCTCACAGAGTTATGTACAAAACTATGATTGTTATAACACCTACAAAAATGTTGCCCCTTTTCAAGCAGTCATTGATGTTAATAAGAATCTTTCAATTTGATTTTAGTGGGATTTGGATAAGGGCCTAATAGAGAATTAAGGGAACACATCAATTAACCCCAGTAACTCTTTACGCCTGAATTGTCACCAATCACTATGTAGATGCTGCATTATAATTGTTTGTAGTAGTATTAATGCAATAACTTCAATACTATTAAATTGGAAAGCTCTATGGCTCCATGGCAGACAACAGCATTTCAGATTCCAACAGGGACATAACTGTACTTAAATAAATTACATTATATTAGCAATGAAGTTACTATATACATGGAAGTAATTGCCTAAAAATTACAACCTATTTTTTAATTATGCAATACTTAGTGTAATTGCTAACATTTAATATAAAATCTTCTCTTGTAGTCAATGTAAAATGTCAAGAACTTTCTTTTATAAAGCACTTCAAAATAAAACACCAAGAAGACAGCGTCAAAAAATCAATTTTTTGATCTAGCTATTCAGCATGAAACAATCTTGTTTTCCTCTATAAGTAGATAGTGGTCAGCATAATGAACAGAGGTAAGTATCAGCCTTTACTAAGCCTATATAGAAAATCTTTATCATAACATTTCCCCCTCTGCTGGCATCCCTCACTATATTTACATTACTTGTATTGTTCCAAGTCTAATATTTCCATGGTATAGTCTCATTCCTAAACAATTCTACTGCTGTTATTTTTTGCCTACTAAATAGCATTTTAGAAGAATTCCTTTATAAGTAAAGCAAAATAGCCTCATGCACAAGATATGTTGAAGTGCAGAACTAAGGGTTGTTATTACAGATTCAGGTCATTTTATAGGGTCTTATTCTCACAATTCCTGTGTAAAACATACTCCTATGTGAATACTGCTCATCTATCTATACCCAACTCATAGGAGGCTATTTCGATGTTTTGTTCTCCTTTGCTCGCTCACTCACTCTTTCTCTGAAAATGCAGCAAAGAAACTGGCTACAATCCATTCTTTTACAAGAACAGGACATGTCTACAATGCCCCAAGGCCACAATAGGGAGTGCTGCAGAGAAGCACATGTTGCCCACTTGCAAAGGCAGATGTAATCCGGCTATCTTAATGTGGCACTGGGTGCATGCCAGTAATCATTCCTGAGAGAGTGAGCATTTTGGCACACACCCAGCACTGCACTGAGGCAGCTACATTACACTCATTTCAGGGGATAGAGTGAGTGGACTGGCTTTGTAGCATGGTCCTCTGAAAGTGTAGATATGCCCCAGGATGCTATGTAATCCATTACTTAAGGCAGACTGGAACTCTATATGGTCTTCTTTCTCAACGAGAAAGTCTCCAGTACAACTCTAGTGTAAATATCAGGATAAATTCAGCCTGTGTTAACCTGATAATTCAATGCCATCATACATGCAATCTGCAAATATAGAATGTAAAGTGATTTAAGGGCTAGATCGAGCAAACAGGGTTTTTTAAAATGAAAATTACTTTGCTGGCTTCATTGTGGCCTTACCAGGTATTAATCCTTGCCACAGAGAACTCACAGGGTTTGTCACTAAAGGCATTTTGTTCACTAATGGCCTAACTGGGACTGTAGGGGTTGTCTAGGAAAATCTAAAAAATAACCACCAGCACCACAAGACACTGGTATGACCATTCCAACCCCCTTTTTCTGGTATAAGAGTAGCTGTTTTTAGGGTTTCTCTTAAGGCACTTCCGACAAACTATACTGAAAAAAGGCCCTCATAGAAGAATAAAAGCTAAAAAATGTTGAGGGATGGGAAGGTAGCACCACTCTAGTTCTCCAGACAGAAAGCCCCAGAAGAAGTAGCAGAGGAATAGCCTCTCTATTGTTTCTCCTGGACCTCTGGCAACCATTATAGTTTCAATACCTCCTTGTTACCTCCCTAACCAGATAACTGGGGATTTGCTAGCACAGAGCAAAAAACTGTGGAGCAACCTCCTGGATCAACATTAATTCCCTGAGTACTTCCCCACAGTTTGAAGTACAGGACTTCTCCCACTCCCAATCCCTTGCAAAGAAAAGCCTGCAGAGCCCCAATTAGACAAAATTCATGCCAAAAGATTTCTGTAAGATCAAAGGGAGTAAGGATGCTGCTGCTCAGGCTCAACTCCTGTCCTTTATTCATATTTTGGGCCTTTTAATGAGAGTTTTGCTTCTTTCTTTCCTTTTATGAGGGGGTATAGTCATCTTTGACAGAAACTGTGCAGGGAGACACACACTTAAGTAATAGTTTAAATACAACTATATTTACACAAACTAGCAAAAAGTAGAAAGATGTGCTAGTAAACTATGAATTGCTAGGGATCAAAAGGTAAAGCTGTAAAAGCAGTTTATAGGTGTGACGAAACACAAGTGCATGGCTGCAGACAGCTTCAAAAATGGTTGATCTGATGAAAATCTGACCACTCATTGTAGTGTCTTCTGTAACTTGTGTCTGCAGAGCTCCCAGTCTGTCAATGTTTCCAGAATGGGAGGGGGAAAGGGAGCAGAGGGAGTTCAGTCTAGGGGGTTTTCAGCCTTCCCTGGAGTGTGCTGCAGGTGTATCAGAGCTTCCCTCCCCTTAAGGTGGGGGGGCTCCAATTTACCCACCACACCCTTCAGCCCTGGCTGGGGAGCTCCAAGAACGAGCTCCCTCCATTGCTTCCCTCCCCCCCCCCCTTTCTGAGACGAGCCAGCACTGGCAGAAAGTACTTGCCACTGGTATGCAAACCTGGCTGCAAGCTCCCAGCCCCAAGCTAGATTCCCCTCCCCACTGAAACCAACAGTGAGCTTCATCCTGAGTTACAGCTAGGAGCTGCACTTCTGTCTGCACCCATAGGTATGGCTACCAGTGTGTGCCAATATCACTGAAATCTTTGAACAATACTGCACATTCAGTTCCCCTTTAATTCATGTGAACAGGGCATGGCTTAGCACTGAAAACTTTACAAACCACCCTAGCAAGCTGCAGTGCCAAGTTCTTCACAGCAGCTCAACAAGCTCCACTGTAACCTGCAGAGACATACTCTATAGGGGTCAGGTCTATTTCAATCTCTATATTAGTCTCTTCCTGGAATTCACCTAAACAAAGCCTGGCAATTGTGCATAGTGTTTTTTGAATTGAAGGTAGCAATGTCATCAGCTCCATTCCATGACTGTAACACACTGTGCTATGAGGTGAAAATGGCACGCTGATCAACTATATGGACAGTTTGGCCCTTCTTCATGTTCAAAGATTTTCATGAAATTCCGTATAAAAACTACATTATTCAGATTTGGTTTTCAACTCCTCTCCCTCCTTTGACCCTCCCCACCTCAGGCCTTCACCAAGTCTTTTTTGTTTCTTTTCCCACAACATATTAAAAATCCACTCAAAGGACCTCTTGCAAGTTTTCTCTCTCAGTAAGTGTACTCCATATTATTTACTGCTGTTTCAATTACGAATGTGTGGTTTATGACAATTAACTAAACACAATGAGTAAAAACATACAATTAAACCATTTTATAGAACAGGTAAGAAGAGTGAAAGAAAGGTGGAAGAGCAGAAGGAGGACAGCATTGGGCCTAAAGGTTTGCAGGTTCTGTCTAGAACAGGATGCGCAAAGTCCATCCCATGGTGGACTCCATTTCCTAGCAGCCCCTGCCTGCATCACTGCAGCTGGTTCCTACAGAGACTCCAAGAGCAGTGCAGCCATGACAGCATAGGGTCAGGGTTTCCATGGAGACCAGCCCCAGCAGCACTGGCAAGGTGCATAGCTGGGCAAGGAGCTGCTTTGGGGCAGGGACTGGGATCTTGCGTGGTGCCAGCATGGTTCAGAGCCAGGGCAGAGCCCAGGGTGTGCAAGCAGCAGATTGCAGCTCTTTCCCAGCTCTGGCTCACTCTGTTACTGTCCCAAGATCCCAGCCCCGGCCCTGGAACAGCCTCCTGTCCTGCCAGTACTGCTGAGGCCAGTCACCATGGAAACCCTGGCCCTGCACTGTCACAGCTCCACTGCTCCCGGGTCCTCCATGGAAACTGGCCACAGCAACGTGGGCAAGGAACGCTAAGAAATGGAGTCCTGCCACTGGCCAGATTCGCCATTTTGCCCATCCCAGTCTAGAGCCATTTATATGGAATCACAGCACTGCACAGCAGAGGCCTCCAACTACTTTCATTGTCAGCTGACTGCTATGGAGCTCTAGTCTCCCTTCACTTTGTTAATTCATGTCTCAATGATCCAGTTTTTCTTTTGTATTTTGTTTTGTGATATTGCTGAGATTTTCCAGTGCCAGGAACACTATTCACACAGGGGGTAATATCCCAGATCTACTCACATGACCTCTGTAGTGAGACAGACAATACAAGGCTGCTTTCAATTAGCTGGAACAACTGTATTAATGGGATCTGAATTAACTGGATACCCCTTGTGTTGTATGTATTACTGCCCCTGCACAGTGGTGCACATTGCTTAATAAAGTCATAGTTACTTTATCTGCACAGAGAGACCTGGCTTAACAGTATTGTTTAAATCTTTTTCACATGGTGAATTCCCTTTGCTAGTTATAGAAGTATATTATCATGCTGCATACTTTCTGGAAAATTGTTTTGTACACCACTATTGCAGCTACTTCGGGGCAGAATACTATCCATTGACATTTGTGACATGTGCCCTCTGGACACATTCAGCACATGCAAATTTTAAAGTAATTTATTCCACCTTTCATTCATTTGTTGCCATCTTCATTTTACCTTGTTAATTAGGGGGGAAGAAAGGGGGAGGTGTTCCAGGATTTTTTTAAAAACAGATGCATTCCTTAAAGAAGTGAGAGACAGATGGAATGGACAAGATTTTCCTTTATGCCTCTATTTTCAGAAAAGTCATATTCTTATTCTTCCTAGGATTTAAGTCACTGGTATAGCAGAACCCTTTCTTTTCTAGCAAACCTCTTTTTTAAGTGTGGAACCTCAGAAAACCACTAGAAAGGCTGTGATAGGCAATTCTGTGTTTACCTCAACTTTTAAAGAAAAAATAAAAACGGAAAATGATTTATCGCATCCTCTTATGTCAAAAGGTTTAGCACTGTATGTCTTCCACACGTCTTTGTGCTGTTTAAAATAAAAAAGTCTCAATGTAAGATTATAACACAATGGTACTGGACAGTCATCAAAATGGACCAGGCAGCAAGTTATTCTTCTAACAGATACTGGAGGCACTACAACCAAATGGGAAATTATTTTCCTGTTCTCTTGTCCTGCCCCAAAGTAGCTTTTATTAGTCACTTGTTCTATGTTACTGTAAAAAACTCCTGTTACCTAAACTCTTGTACATTTACAACAATGAGTCTCAACCAGGGTGCCAAGGAACCCTGGGGTGTCTCCAGAACCTTTGAACAGTGCCATAAGGTGTGAAAAGATTAGTGAGATGCAGTGGCGATGTGTAGGGCGTGTATGGGGGAGCACGTGCACCCTCTGAGAATGCCCCCCATTCTGGTGACTGGCTGCACTCCCTGCTTAGGTGATGGGCAGGGGGGCAGGCAGGAGCGGGAGCACCAGATGTAGGCTGCGGCCACTTCCACTTCTATAAAATGTGGCCGCTTCTGGGAGTGCCACAGCTACTCACCAGTCAGTGAGATTGGCTGCTGGAGGACCTTCCCCCCGTTGCTGACTGGTCACTGGGGGGGGAGGGGCACATGCCCCCCCCCTAAGGTGGCACCAGTTGCCCATGATGAGGTGTGAGGAGATAAGCAGGTTAGCTAAGCAGATAAACCAGGCTCAGGCTTGTCTCTGCACCAATGATACCACGCCTTTACTACCCAGCCCCTGAAAAATTGCGCTTTATGTGTATATCTTATTTAGTTAATGTACAAAGATGCTAATTTTCATGAGATGAAGCTCATTTCATCAGAATATTAGATGAGAAAAATTAGAATACAAAAGACAAGACAGGGGAAAGGGCAGTGCTAGGAGGGACAAACATTAAACCCATAGGAATAAAGGAGTCACAAAAACTAATCCAGATAATGACATAAGAATCCATAGTCCATATTTAAACCATATTTAACACAGTCCAATTTGCAAATGATGTCTTGTTCTGCAATTTCCTGTTCAAATTGGTTTTTAGAATTTTGTACCTGAGGCACCCCTGTATATCTTTTCTGAATTGAGTGACATACAGTTAAAAAAACTACTTTAAAGATTACAGTGCTTACCTCCTTGCACAAGAGCTGGGCAGTAGAAGTGTGGGATCACTGGTGCAGAGACAAGCCTGAGCCTGGTTTATCTGCTTAGCTAACCTGCTCATCTCCTCACACCTCACTAATATCTGCACACCTTATGGTACTCTTCAAAGCTTCTGGAGGCACCCCAGAGCTCCTTGGCACCCTGGTTTAGAATCATCATTGTAAATGTACCTTGCCTTCTGGCTTCATGCTAACACAGCCAACTACTGCTCTCTGGTAAAATAAAACCTTCAGAGAGAGAAAGTGGAAAATAATTTTCCCACAAGAAGAAATCTATATTAATAGGAAGATTCATTTAAAGAAAAAGCCTGGGGGTTGTCAGCAAACTTACCCATCTGATATTTTCTTCTTTGTTTCTTTTAAGCCCTCCCTCTCTCATTCTCTTCCCCATCTGCTTACAAGTTATCTTTGTACATGAAAGGAAGAGATACAGTTTGTTGCTGCTTTTTGTCATTTTTACTTACAAAGCCTTTCTCTATTTCTCAGGACAATATCCAAGAGTTCCTGACACTGATCTTTAGTAACCTCTTCTGTTAGGAGTTGGGAATGGAACCCAGACCTGACCACATTTCTGGCTTCCAGGCCAACAATCCTGTGCAAAGGAGGAAGGACCTTTTTTTTTTTTTTTTACTCAATTCGTCAATGCTTTCTCTCTTCTTGAAGGCATTTTACCTCACCCATCTTGTGTTTGTCCTTTCCAGTTACCTAGAAAGCTCCCCTAAGGCTGACTGACGGAGGGAATTCTCGTCAATAGTCACAAAGCTAGTTGTAGCTCCACCTTCCGCCACCTTAAGACTTCTTATTTTGCATACCAGCAGCTTGTATTATTTCCCAGAGTTTTCTACTGTTAAGCTTTCCTAGGGTTACCATACATCTGGGTTTTCCCAGACATGTCCTCTTTTTTGGCCCCCTATTCAGCACCTCGGTGGGTTTTATAAATGCAAGCAAAATATCTGGGATTTCCTCCCTGGCCTGTTTTCAATATGGCCACTGTTAGGTAGAACTACAGTTCCCAGGATCCATAGTGTGGCGTGTGCATGATCGGGAGCTGAGTTTGTGATTTTGCTTTGCTCTGCTGGTGAGAAAAGGGGGAGGGTGATCAGAGGCAGCAGGGAGCAGAGAACAGAGGGCTGGGAGTGAGGGGTACCAGCAGGGGGCGGTGGGCCAGAATGAGTGGCATTGACAGGGCTGGGGGTATAGGAGGCTGTGGGTCAGGAGTGAGGGGCACAGCGGGGCTATGGGGGGCAGGGGGCTGCAGGTTGGGAGTGAGGGGCACCAGCAGGGCTGGGAGGGAGACAGGGGTTGCAGATCAGGAGTGAGGGGCACCAGCAGGGCTGGGAGGGAGACAGGGGTTGCAGATC